>JAPDOI010000074.1:2192500-2271207 GCA_029168955.1 Aplectana chamaeleonis
AGGACCCAAGTAAAAGTGCGCTGAACGCCGGGAAAAGAGTGCGGGTCGCAACTAGAAGTGCGCTGAGCGCCGGGGAACGTGTGCGAGACCCAAACAGAAGTGCGCAAAGCGCCGGGAAGGTGTGCAGAACCCAAGTAGAAGTGCGCCAAGCGCCAGAGAATGTGTGCGGGACCCAAGTAAAAGTGCGCTGAGCGCCGGGAAACGTGTGCGGGACCCATCTAGAAGTGCGCAAAGCGCCGGGAAGGTGTGCGGGACCCGAAATTTAGGTGCGCCAAACGCCGGGGAACGTGTGCAGGACCCAAGTAAAAGTGCGCTGAGCGCCGGGAAACGTGTGCGGAACCCATCTAGAAGTGCGCTAAGCGCCGGTAAGGTATGCGGGACCCAAATTTAAGTGCGCCAAGCAAAGGGAAACGTGTGCAGAACCCAAGTAGAAGTGCGCCAAGCGCCAGAGAATGTGTGCGGGACCCAACTTTGGGTGCGCCAAGCGCCGAGCAAAGCGTGAGGGACCCGACTGGGAGTGCGCCAAGCGCCGGGTAAAGTGTGCGGGACCCATCTAGAAGTGCGCCGAACGCCGGTAAGGTATGCGGGACCCAAATTTAAGTGCGCCAAGCAAAGGGAAACGTGTGCAGAACCTAAGTAGAAGTGCGCCAAGCGCCAGAGGATGTGTGCGGGACCCAACTTTGGGTGCGCCAAGCGCCGAGCAAAGCGTGAGGGACCCGACTGGGAGTGCGCCAAGCGCCGGGGAAAGTGTGCGGGACCCATCTAGAAGTGCGCCGAACGCCGGGAAGGTGTGCGGGACCCAAATTTAAGTGCGCCAAGCGCCGTGGAACGTGTGCAGAACCCAAGTAGAGGTGCGCCAAGCGCCGGGGAACGTGTGCAGGACCCTAGTAGAAATGCGCCAAGCGCCGGGCAACGTATTCGGGACCCAACTAGAACTGTGCTGAGCGCCGGGGAACGTGTGCGGGACCCACATTTAAGTGCGCCAAGCGCCGGGGAACGTGTGCAGAACCCAAGTAGAAGTGCGCCAAGCGCCGGGGAACGTGTGCAGGACCCAAGTAGAAGTGGGCCAAGCGCTGGACAACGTATGCGGAACCCAACTAGAACTGCGCTGAGCGCCGGGAAACGTGTGCGGGACCCAACTAGAAGTGCGCCGAGCGCTAGGAACGTGTTCGGAACCACACTAGAAGTGTGCCAAGAGCCGGGAAACGTGTGCGGGACCCAACTAGAAGTGCGCCGAGCTCTGGACAACGTATGCGGGACCCAACTAGAACTGCGCTGAGCGCCGGGGAACGTTTACGGTACCCAACTAGGAGTGCGCCATGCACTCAGCAAAGCGTGATGGACCCAACTGGGAGTGCGCCAAGCGACGGGGAACGTGCGAGGGATCTAAGAGGGAGCACACAAAGCGCCAGAGAATGTGTGCGGGACCCAATCTCGGGTGCGACAAACGTCGAGCAGAGCGTGAGGGACCCGACTGGGAGTGTGCCAAGAGCCGGAGAACGTGTGCGGGACCCATCTAGAAGTGCGCCAAGCGCCGGGAAGGTGGCGGGACCCAAATTTAAGTGCGCCAAGCGCCGTGGATCGTGTGCAGAACCCAAGTGGAAGTGCGCCAAGCGCCGGGGAACGTGTGCAGTACTCAAGTAAAAGTGCGCCAAGCGCCGGGCAACGTATGCGGGATCCAACTAGAACTGTGCTGAGCGCCGGGGAGCGTTTACGGTACCCAACTAGGAGTGCGCCAAGCACTCAGCAAAGCGTGATGGACCCAACTGGGAGTGCGCCAAGCGCCGGGGAACGTGTGCGGGATCTAACTCGGAGCACACAAAGCGCCAGAGAATCTGTGCGGGACCCAACTTCGGGTGCGCCACGCGCCGAGCAAAGCGTGAGGAACCCGACTGGGAGTGCGCCAAGCGCCGGGGAAAGTGTGCGGGACCCAACTGGGAATGCACCAAGCGCCGGGGAACGTGTGTGGGACTCAACTTCGGGTGCGCCAAGCGCCGAGCAAAGCGTGAGGGACCCTACTGGGAATGCGCCAAGCGCCGGGGAAAGTGTGTGGGACTCGACTTAAAGGCAGTGTCCATGATAAATTTCGTCCTCGGTTTTTGTCCGGAAATCGAAAGTTCAGAGTCTCATTGGAGCACTGGGGTCGAAAGAACAAACGAAAACGAGCCAGAAAGAGCTTCATACGGCTCCGAAGTCCGCTCGCGCTAGCCCTTCCGCTCGCGGTCGAGTTTCTCGACGTGAACGAAGGAACACTCGAAATCGCGAAATGAGCGATGGTTTTCGATCAAAAGCCCCGTTCTTCCCTTCATTCTCGACTTCTCTCTTTACTCAAGTCAGCTCGCATACATCGGCTGCAAAAGATGGAAGTTACAAGCTTCGAAAAACTCGTCCACAATGCTTCTCTAGCTTAATTTTTGAGGGACCATAACTCTGATCCCAGAAGGTCGTGTACGATTTCAGACACATCGTTGGAATTAGCATGGGACCGTTTTCAAGATAGGCTGGAAAAGAGAAAAACGATTTTCATCGTGGACACTGCCTTTAAAAAGCGCCAAGCGCTGGGGAAAGAGGGCGGGACCCAACTGCGAGTACGCCAAGCGTTACGGATCGTGTGTTCGACCCAACTGGGAGGACCGGCAAAGGAGGGAAAATCGAAAACGCGGTTGTGATTCATCCGTTCATCTAGTCGTTATTGGGTTTGGAAACCAAGAAAAAGGGTGTGAACTGTGGTGGTGTTAGAAGGGGTGGGCAAGTGTTATGCAAGAGGGGTCTACTACACAATTGCATGAACATTTGAAAGGTCATATCTGAGGGTGTAATGTGCCTTTAAAAGGAAACCTTTGCTAAAATAAAGTAACATTATCTAACTGTTTTGCTTTGCTACGGATTAGTATGATTTGGAAATGAAACATTTGTGAAAAACTCGTTAAAAGAAGTGAAATGTCTTATGCTACTGATTTGGCATGGGAATAAACTTGAAAGAAGCGCTAAAAACTCAGTGAAATGATTCATCGTTGATTAGGCTGTGCACTTGTTTACTAAACAACAAAAATTGAGTGTGAAATTGAAAAACCAAATCACGCACATCTCTTCTGAAACCAACCTAACGCTTGCAGTTTAGGTTAACAAGTCTCAGGTCCTTGCAAAATTATGTTGTGTCTCCCACCTCAATCATTCAGGAATATTGATTTTCAAGCATTACGAAATTATTTGACGCGTTCGCTTCCGATTGACTATCATTTAATGAAAGTGGAAATAACATCACGTAGTGTGTATATGCGAATGTCGTCAACTAAGAGAACTGCTGTCACACGAGTACATAAATGCTCAGTAAGAAGTGCGTGATTTGGTTTTTCAATCTCACACTCAATTTTTGTTGTTTAGTAAACAAGTGCACAGCCAAGTCAACGATGAATCATTTCACTGAGTTTTTAGCGCTTCTTTCGAGTTTATTCCCATGCCAAATCAGTAGCATAAGACATTTCACTTCTTTTAACGAGTTTTTCACAAATGTTTCATTTCCAAATCATACTAATCCGTAGCAAAACAAAACAGTTAGATAATTTGCAATCTGCTGGCGGCTAAGCCACTCTCCTGTTGAAGTGCTGAAGCGGGTTCTGCACTCGTCTTGCTAAAATATGCGCTCCAGATGTAGAAGCTGCACGAATACAGTAAGTTCTGATTTCTAGGAAAGCTCTTAGAAATCAGTAATTACTGTACTCGTGCGGCTTCCACATCTGGAGTGAATATTTTAGCCAGATGAGTAAAGAAACCCGCTTCAGCACTTCAACAGCAGAGTGGTTCAGCCTCCATTGGATCACACTTTTGTTTCGAACAGTTTGCTGCTCTGTTCCGAATTGTATCGGAAATCTCTAAAAAATACGGGAATGCTCGCGGGCAGAAATAGACTCTGAAGACTGTCCCGGACCATAGCTGCTGCAGACAGATATGAACAAAATATGCCAAAAAACTGAATCGTGTCGATCGATGCCAGATCGAAGCTGCAGGATGATTTGGTATCGAGTGAAACACACTGAATGTCGAGCACTTTGAAACGTTAGTGATTGTTAACGCTGCTTACAAAAAAATTGTTTATGCCACATTTTCCTATACTTTCGACGCAATCTACTACGACCTTTTCTCTTCAAGAAATCGTGCAAAGGTTACGCCTGGCTGAAACCTTCTAATTTCTGCTTGGAAGGGCTATTCAAAACGCAAACCGATTAGAGTGAATGTGAATCGCGAGGTCGATTTTGGCGCAAAACCCCTATGTTTCACACTTTCCTTCACTTTTGACGCGGCTTCCGGATGGCTGTGATTTCGATTTCTACTTCTCTCGACAGGTTTCGAAATCGAAATCACTTTTCTCCTTGGCTTCAAACTGTAATTTCCTTGTGAATGCTTTTCTTTATTCATCCTTGTTCGATCTTATTACGCCACTATGGACATTGAAAAAATTTCTTCTTTCTTAGTCACTACAACTACAATAGATTACTTGATTGTGTCATGATCATTCGCGACATCACATCCCGGCGTGTGAAGATTTTGAAATTTCCTAATTGCTGTTCAGTTCTCTGCCAATTCTATCTTCTTTTTGCCGTTTCTTGAAAAGAAGAGCCGTTTTATGAAGCATATCGGGCCCAGATTTTTTTGCAATGACTTTTTCATGAGTTTTTGAGAGACTTTGATTTATAGATTTCCCACATCTAGGTCGTTAAATGTTTTAGTATCACAATTTCTCAGCGTACGTCGCATCTGACAGCTTCCAAAGATTTTTCTCGAAGATTTTACACCTTTTCGTCGCAGGAACTTACTTTCATACCGTTGTCGATGCGACTGCCTGGGTTCGTGTACGATCCAGACAATGACTGCACCTTCGACGTGTGGTACAAGCGGTACAAAGACGTCATTTCTAAAGATGGCGCTACTCTGGAAGACTCTACGAGAGTCATATTAATCGTCTTCAAGATGGATGCTGTGACGTACGCACGCTTCGCGAGCCACATTCTGCCTCTGCCGATGTATTCTTGCCGGATACCGTGGGAACCTTGAAGGAGCTTTTTGAAAATAACATGTCGATTTTCGCACGTCGTTTCGCCTGATGGCGAAATCTCTAGACACAACGTGATGGCGAAACGCTGCGTCACTACACAAGATTAGTCAATCAACGGCAAAACGTCATCCTGAGCGAATGGAGCGTGTCGTGTGAATTTGTGGGCTCGCCTCTCCACTGGATGCCGATACCCGTTTCCGTGCTGTGCCAAAGTGGAAAACAATCCTCAGACTACGCTGAAGGATCTTACATCTGAGATTCAGCTATTCATTGATATTCCGCAGGACGCTTCTCTTCTTGTACAGTCAATATCACCGCGACGATCCAGCATCAATGCTATCGGATCGAAGACAATCCGGGGTCGTGAACCGCCTTCTCCATACTTCCGATGTGATGGAAATCATTGGTCAAAGGACAGCGCATCATCAACAAAACGTGTCATGACTGCAATGTCATTGGCCACAAAAGAGGGTTCTGCCAGAATTTCAGCTCAAAGAAAACACAGAATTTGAATTCGAAACATCGGCGAACTGTCGTCATCTTCCAGTTTCTGCCGAATGTGTGCGGACCGCTACGTTAGCGGACGGTCTGATCAAGCAAGTGATCGACTACACGAATACACGAAATCTGGTTGCTGGCCCGAGCCCAATGTCGTGGCTGGCACTTCGGTGTCTCCGACGCCAAAGACTACCGCTTTCAGGAGCGTACCTGGGCACAGTGGTTTCATACCGTATCAGAGTCTTATTTTGAGAATTTGAACTAATTCAGCAGACTGTAGAGGTGTTTGTACTACAAACTATGAGATTATATTGTTCGTACTTCTCATTATGTACTAAACCTCAAATTTCCGTATTCGACATTTGGCGTATGTGCATGAGGTCCACGCAATCATTTTAGTGTGGTGAATGGACCCGGCTGCGACGGTAGATCGCCGCGCACGATCAAAGCCTTGTTGGCATGTGATACCGCCAACGCCGCACGGCCAGCCGCAATCATCACTCCTGGTCTATTCACCAGACTAATTCTGATACGGAGACCTTACTACACTTTGATGTTCGAATTTCCTCACGCAGAGTCACGAAATGTGAGTAGCGCCCAATGCAGGATGTGCGCAGCATCCTCAAGAGTCTATCGAGCTGTCAGAGTGAAGCTGTAAAAGTCTATCGGATCTCAACCGCTCTAATTGCCAAGACGTTCCATACACTTTTCGCGGAGTACCGTCTACGTAATTATGAGTCCCACTAATTTTTCGAGAGACTCCACACATGAAGTGCTTCTCGCGTTCAATATCGCAAATACTGTTATTCTGTGATTGGTTGTTCTCTGCTCGGCCTAGTAACCGAGCAGAGACAACGAGTTCTAGCTCGTTGAGATATGCTAAACTGGTGACAACTATGGCCTAGCAAGAAAAAATTACGTGTGATTGGGCTCTGGCCTAGCAAGGCAAGTTGTTGCGGATGTCGACCCTGGCCAAGAAAGGCGATGACAGCACGTTTGGTAAAAGCAAATCAGACTCTCAATGCGTACTGCTTTTTTTTAAGGCAGTGTTCACGATGATATTCGTCCCTGAGATTTTCACATAAAACAATGAGTTGGACTCCAAGTGTTATCAAAATTGCGAAGAAACGGCGAGAAACCCATTAAAACGTCGTATTTGAGTGACGTTCAAGAACACCTTGTAAATAATTCATACAGAAATTCTCAAATTTTCGTTCACTCGGAATTTACTTCCGATAAATTTTTTGTTTTTCAAAAAAACTTTTGTTTGAAAAAATTAAAAATAAAACGTTCACAAAGTTGCTACAAATGCAAACTTTTGTCAGATCACACGCATTTGATTGATTGAGGCTAATGATTAACCTAACATGTCTTTTCTAGAGTGGTCCTGAAAACTCACGGAGCTCTTAAAAAATTACGAGAATCAGGATTTCCAAGGAAAATTCACAAAATTGCGTTCTGATCGTGTTTCGAACAAGCGAAATATTACGAAGTTCCCTTTGAATGCTCTTCCTAATGAATAAAATAAACAGCATTACTTGTATAATCTTTCCGATCCCTCGTCTTTCCACCGTAAACGTCGTTCGTGTCCAAGTGTAGAAAATACTTATGCGGACGAAGGTCAGGCATAATGTATGTGTAAGCAGAGGGCAGCTTTCGTTAAACCGGCAACAAACCGTGGCACCTATTTCGAGGTTCGTAGCCGGCCAGGAGGTGGCGGTTTATACGTGTTAATTTTGCGGCTCTACTGCATTTAATTCGCGGTATGTTGGCGGCTTGGAGGTGGCGGTTTATTCGCGGTTAACACACCATTTACTACCACCCCTGTTCTTTAGTCAGTTGTTTTTTTTGTTAGCAATGTGACAAATACTATATAAATGCTCTCAGTTTGTTCTGAAAATTCTGTTTTTTGGTTTCAATCGACGTCCGAGGAATACATGAACTTCGCATTTTTTCTCCGAACAATGTGGCCACAGCCTACGCGTATCGCATGATGCAATAGCCGTAGTCCGCAACTGCGGGTTGGCGCAAACTCTATGCGCGTGTGTTAAAACATACGTGCACCGAGTTTCCGCCAATGCACATCAAGAACGCAAAGTATCAGTGCGATTCATACCGACTATACCTGAAAAAGTTCGTAGTCCGACTTGCTCTACTTTAAGGACACAGTCCAACCTCAGAATCGATTTTTCGTTTTTCTGCCTATCTTGGAGAAAATTTCACGCTGATCACAACGGTGTGTCCAGAATCGCTCAGAACTCACTACAAACGGAGTTACGGCTCCTTAGGAATTTCGATTTTGAACGGCTAGAAGCTCTCGGACGAGTTGTCTCGAGCCTGTATTTTCCCGTTTTTTGCAGCCACCGTTCTGTAGCAGGCGACAATATAAAGTCAGCCCGAAAACAAATCGAAGAACATAGGTTTTGAATAAAATCATTCTCGCGTATCTTCCCTAGTGAGGTCGAAAACCTGGCGGTGGGCGTTACCCATTTTTTCTTTCAAGGGGGCGTGGCCGACTGTTTCCCTGCTTTTTCTCACTTATTTGAGCAAATTGAGATTTCGCGCTTGGCAGGGTTGCCATAGGCGGCGACCGGACCATAATATCGAAAATTACCTCTGAGGTTGGTCTGTGCCTTTAAGGCCAGAGCTGTGGCTGCACCTACTAAAGTAAGGGAACAATGAATGGAGACAACCGAGGTTAAACGCAACATACACGCTCAAAAAAGCTGTTGACATTACGGCGAAGCCGGGGTCGTATGACTTCAAATCAACGCGTCAACCAAATGGGGGGAGTCTCAGCAAGAGAGGACGCAATAGAAAATATGAGGAACCCATGTGTCAGTGCGCAGGACGCAGTAAGAAGTGTATGGGACAGACGTGGTAGTGCGCGGACCCCGTAGAAAGAATGTTGAACCCTATTTAGAGAACGCCGGACCTCGTAGAAAACGTGCGGGACTCAAGTGGTAGATTGCAGGACGCAGTAAAAGTGTGAGGGACCCAAGTGGGGGTG
This sequence comes from Aplectana chamaeleonis, assembly GCA_029168955.1. Lineage (NCBI taxonomy): Eukaryota > Metazoa > Nematoda > Chromadorea > Rhabditida > Cosmocercidae > Aplectana > Aplectana chamaeleonis. The sequence goes on from JAPDOI010000074.1 coordinate 2,201,062, forward strand.
AGCCGGACGTCGTATATCATGTTAGGATCAATATTGGGAGTGCGTCAGAAGCCATAGAAAAGATGCAACACCCAAGTCGGGGTGCGTCGGTAGCCTTGACGAATGTGTGAGACTCAAGTGGTAATGTGCAGGACGCCGTAGAAAGTGGGTGGGATCCAAGTGAGAGTGCACCGGACGTGGTAAAAAACGGCAGGGGCCCAAGTGGGAGTGCGCCGGACGTCTAAGAAAGTAAGCGGGACCCAAGCAGAAAGTGCGCGGGACGCAGTAGAATGTGTGTGGAGGGAGTGCGTCGGAAGCCGTAGAAAAAGTGCGTGACCCAAGTGGGAGTGCGCAGGACCCCGTAGAGTGTTTAGGACTCATGTGACGGTGCACAGGAAAAAATAAGAAAGTGTGTGGATCCCGTGTGGCAGTGCGTAGGAAGCCGTAAAAAAGGTGCGTGACCCGAATGGGATTGCGCCGGATGTCGTCGGTTATGTAAGGGACCAAGGTGGGAGTGCGTCGGAAGCCGTAGAAGAGGTGTGACCCAAGCGGTAATGCGCAGGACGCAATAGAAAGTGTGTGGGACCCATGTGGCAACGTGCAGGACGTAGAAGAAAGGTGGAACCCAATTTGGAGTGCGCCACCAACCGTGGGAAAGGTGCGTACCACAAGTAGCAGTGTGCCGAACATCGTAGGATATGTAAAGGACCCATGTGAAGATGCGCTGCACGTCGAAGAAAATGTAGGGGGACCGAGTTGGAGTGCGTCTAGAGCCGTAGGAAAAGCGCGTGACCCGAGTGGTGGTGAACCGGACATCGTAGAAAATGTAAGGGACCCACGTAGCAGTACGCACTCGCAACTGCATCTTGTCTATATGAATTAAAAGCCTAAAGATGCACTGCGGTGCCAGCAAAATTACGCTGCTTTGGAGTGCCGCGACGCGATCTCCGGCGAAGTACGGAAGATTTCTGGACGCGAACCCATCAAGAAAATCCTATTGGACTGACGCGCTCAGATTATCGGAAAATTTTCAGTCCAGAATCCGATGAAAGAAAATTCCAGGGGGGATATAGAATTTTCCAATTTTTTTTTCAACATTTTGGTAACCAACAGAAGGGTAGCGTAACCGCATGAAGGTCCGGGACAACGGTCGTCTTGACCCTGCCAGCGCGAAGCGAGTTTCCCATTTCGATATGCTTTTTTTTGCAAAGCGACTCCATTTACAGACATTATTTTCTATAGACTGTCACTCTGTTTCCACTCGACCTCCCACCTTTTCGTTCCATAAGTTAGGCCGCCGTCAGAGGTGGTCGATGAACTGAGTCCCACTTGGTCGAGTATTGGAGAGCCTCACGGGCCGTATGCCATTACTCCGCGTTCGAGAATGGGGAGTTTGTCTGGAACGTCACTGAATAATTTGCCCCGGGCAACACTCAGGGACGTTCCCGCCCAAGGCATTCGCGACAGAATGGCATGCGACTCAAGAAAGCAATGGGAGTATTTTCGCAAAGAGGCCCCAAAATACTTCATTTGACCTACTTGACCCGCGGACCTTGGCCAGCTGGCCCGAGATCTCCGTCCTCAAGCCGCGCGTTTTCGATGCGCTTGTCAGATTCTCGGACCCTCAGACTGATGAACTACCAAGCCTTACCAGCTGGCCCACGGTCCACTACTTGCACTTTATCATCACGATTACTCACAATAACATTATGACCACTTCAGACATACCGAACCTGGAACGTGATTATCGCGATCCACGGTAGAGAGAGCCCTCGCCTCTGTCCACAACAGGGACGTGATCTTCGCCGCGATCACGGTGAGGAACCGCCCCCCCCCTGCGGACCGCGGCGAAAACCGCTCGTGCGTGGGCAGACATGGCGTATTCTCTAAACGGTTTCCAGAAGTAAGGACTTATAGTCAATGTAACGTCGAGAATGTGTTCAGCTGGGCCAGTCCACTCTATCTAACCCGAATTTCGGCAGTGTCAAAATTTGACCGGACCTTGCCTCTAAAGATCTAAATAACAAAAATAGCCTCTGCTGCGCCTTAGTAGAAATGATCCTACAATGCTCTTCAAACGAGAGTTTGTTATCTACTACGAATTCGAGGTCTTTTATTTTATCAATTGTCTCAATCGGCACACCGTTAATTACATATATAACGTCGGCAAGGATCCGGAAGAGACTTCGCGTTCACTGTTGAAGGCTGGCGCAAACTCGGTGCCATGTGCTATAACATAGGTGCACCGAGATTGCGCCAACCTCCAATGGGAAACGCAAATTCTCTTCAGGATCCATGCCGATGTTAGGTGGCATGGTGGATTTGTGCTGAATTTCCAATGAGTTTTTCATTTTTAAGGGCGAGGCGTTCAAGGATCATGAGCATGGTCTGGGACTTGTTTGGAAAGCGTCAGGGCTCCGATCTGCTTGAGATTTTGATCCGATTGGTGTCGCTCGGATTTTCTCAATTGGTTGACCTCTGTTTCGGAGGCAAATCACGTTCTCTCCTTCGTGTGTTTGTGCGGAGCGAGGATAGAGGCAGCGGGAAAGTGTGAAAGAAGGGCACGTAGCATACACTCACATACACACACGATCAATGGCAGTAAGTTTCACTTCGGACTAAAGGATCCACTGACAGCTCACCTGGCCTGTTTTCAGCCTGTCGATGAAAAACTATTCGAACACTCGCATTTCTTTTCCCATGCCATCGTCCGGAATATTTCTGTGGCAAGTATCTGTAAAACAGCAGATACTGTATTCCAATGATGTCTAAACGAATTTTCGTACAAAGAATAAACGAAAAAAATGCAGCCCACACGTATGAAAGAGTGGATGAGATAGCGATGTTACTGTGCTTCTCTGGACCCGATTCCGGTCCGCATTTGCGTTCCGACACGCTTTCCGGCCGCACGCGCTCGAGTCCATCGGGTTTCCAGCGCCAAAGCCGACTCCATGCGACTTTTTCATACAGTTTTCCCAAATTTTGTTTAGTTTCCAGTTTCCAAAACCCACCCAAAGTCAACAGTTCGGCGGCTACGGCGCTGGAAACTCTTCCGACTCGATAGCACGCGGCCACGCCACCGGGATTTGGTTCAGAGAAGCACAGTAAAAGCATCGTGCAAGCAGGAAATCACATATTATTTTTTAATGGTTTCGTATAGTTCGGCCAGTTTAGTGAACGAAAATGTCGAAAGAGCCCCTGAAAAACTCTCTTTGTGAAAAAACACCAATTTGAATGCACAGTAAAAATCTAAAACGGAACAATGCATGACGCAACAAAACAGAACAAAAAAAACAACAGAAAAAAAGCAACGAAACGAAACAAAACACAAAACGCAAGGACAGAACAAATCAGAATCGAACACAAAGCAATGTGGAACAAATAAAACGTAAAGGGAACCACTAAACTAAAAAAAAACGGAGCTAAACATTAAATAGGAACACAACAGAACAAAACAGAAAAAGAGAATAGAACGAAAACGCGACCCCACAACACAAAAACTACAGCTAAAAACTCGGAGAAAAGAACAAAATGGAGCCGAGCAAACCACAAAAATGAAAAATGAAGGCAGTCCAAAAACATGAAAACCAAAAGTGAAACAAACTCTATCACAAGACAAAACATAGACACAACGAAGAAGACATCACAAAAAAGGGAGGAATAAATGGGAAGAGTGTGAAAGAGATGAAAGAGAACATGAACAAAGCAAAAAATAGGCCAGGAAGGTAAAAACTGGGAAAAAATTGAGAACGGAAAAACGGAATTGAGAATAATCAGCTGTGAGGCGCCGCGCGCGACGCGCGACACGCCGCGTTGCGTATCGACAACGCTGAAGAGTTGAGGCGCAGCCAATTCCGCGGATTTCTGGTCACGCCGTTTCCATTCTTTATATGTAGGATTGTACAACTATAATCCCTACATATAACAATCGGCGTGGTGGTGTGTCTGACCGAGCGTCTGGCACGTCTGACAGATGTCTGACCGACGTCTGACCGACGTCTGACCGACGTCTGTCTGACCGGGTTTCAAATTTCCCGCAATTTTCAACCCTATCACTCAGAGCACGTTATTGTTTCAGTATACCGAGAAGGTGGCGGAATATAAATGGGGCTTAGGAGGGAGCGCTCACATAATAAAGATCGTGGTGAGACCACCCTATCTGTTGCATATTGAGTCCTTTAAGCTTTAATCGATACTGATCGTGGTGGGACCATCCCAGATGTTGCCTATTGGGTCCTTTAAACTTTGTTAGTAACGGATCATGGTGGGACCATCGTAGCTGTTGAATCGACGCGTAGAATGTGAGCGGGGCCCAGGGACAACCAAGAAGTACTTTGTGAAAGTGGGCGGGGCTTCGGGTCCATCGCGTGAATCAGCACGGGAAGTGCGCAGGACTCCGACCCCTCCTATCGCTCCTATCGCTGTAGTACACATGTAGTGGTTGCGAATTGCGTCTGTTAAACTTTCATTTCGGCAAGTCATTTGTAGGACCCACGTAGAATGCTATGGTTAATGGTTATTGGAGGGAGGCCGGCAAAGCCGGTCTACTGCCTGAAGCAGCCAAACTAAAGCTGCACATCGCTGATGGGGGAAGGCCGGAGGAGTCGGTCCATCGTTCGGCGAAGCCAATCGAGTGCTTCATGTGGTTGATGGGGGGAGACTGGCGGCAGAGTCTTCTATCTTTCGGCAAAGCCAATCGAATTCTACGCGCGGTGTGTGGGGGAGGGCAACAGAGCCAGTCTTTCAGTTGGCGAAGACAAAAGATTGCTACCCTTGGTTGATGGGGGGAGCCGGTAAAGGAGGTCTATCGTTGTGCGAAGAAAACGAGTGGTTCATGTGGTTGATGGGGGGAAGCTGGCGGCAAAGCGGGCCTACTGTCCGGAGCAGCCGAACGAATGCTACATGTGGTGATGGAGAAAGGCCGACAAAGGCGGGCTCTTGGGTTGGCGAAGCCATACGAATGCTACACGTGATCGGTGGGGGAGGGCGGCAAAGCCAGTCTTCCGGTTGGCGAAGTCAAACTCACGCTCTACATTGCTGATGGAGGAAGGCCGGCGGAGTCGGGCTATCGTTGGGCGAAGCCAAACGAATTCTACGCGCGGTTTGTGGGGCAGGGCGGCAACCCCAGTTTCGGTTGGGAAAGAAAACCGATTGCTACTCGAGGTTGATGGAGGGGGAGTGGGGCGGCAAAGCCGGTTTACCGTTCGGAGAAGCCAAACTAATGCTCCACATTGCTGATGGGAGAGGTCTTCCAAGTCGGCTTTCCGTTTGTCGAAGCCTATCCACCAGCGGCAAACGGCGTCAGGAAAGGTATTATTCGCAGCAGGGATGCTTCCAATGAAGCCAGACTCATCATAATGTCTTCTAGCAGAACCGTTCTTCAGCAACAGAATCGTTGCCTTACTTTTTGTTGGGCTTTCTGGAACAGACCGGCGAAGCCGGCCACCAAACCGGCGAAGCCGGTTCGCCAGCAGCGCCGGGCGGCGTTAGGCGCCTGACGCAGCTGGTGAATAAAATGGTGGGATGAGGTTGAGAAATTCACTCAGTGTCGCTTTACGTGGATGACGGGTTTGAGGAAATTGCGGGTTTGTTGGGCTGATATTGAAACATTGCGTATGACTAGGAAGCTATCCACCCAGCTACCTCCTTTCCTTAAACTTACACCCCTTCATTATTTCTCTAAACGGGTGCAGTCACGTAACCATCGTCACCACTTCCAGTGGGCTCTAGTCGCCCACAACGGGTGATTTTCTCAACCTCATTCCACCATTTAATTCATAAGTATTGACCGGGCGGGTGTCGGCGGTTGACGGCGGGTTACAGTTGCAAACAGGCTACGGCGCGAGGTGTGATACAACCCAACATTGGTCCGACCCCCCCCCCACCCAAGTCAAGCGATTTGCTCAGCCCCCCCCCCCCTGGGAAAAATTGATGGCGACGACCGAGCGGGGGGGGAGTCCTCACTTCGCAATTTTTTATATTGAACGAATTTTAGATCAAGACTACATTGATCCATCGATTGTATCAATCACTCCTAATAATGCAATGAACAAATGTTCTCCACGAAAGCAGACAAAAACAACTCTCCGGCGACAATGACACCAAATATTTGTTTAATGGCTGAACATTCATTAGTGCCCTGAGGGCACACAGGTGCGGTTTCGGGCATGAAAACCACATTTCTCAATCCGCTTTTGAAATGTTTGAACGCACACAGAATTTCATTAGCGAAGCTCTAAACCGGACAGCGCTGCATAGGGTGGGCGGGGCCTGTTTTCATGCCCTGAGGGCAAATAAGTGCGGTTTCAGGCATGAAAACCACATTTTCTCAATTCGCTTTTAAGATGTGAAAACGCACACTGAGCTTCATTAACGAAGCTCTAAACAGAACAGCGCTACATAGGGTGAGCGGAGCCTGTTTTCATGCTCTGAGGGCAAATAAGTGCGGTTTCAGGCATGAAAACCACATTTCTCAATTCGCTTTCAAGATGTGAAAACGCACCCGAAATTTCGTCAACGAAGCTCTAAACCGAACGCCGCTGCATAGGGTGGGCGGAGCCTGTTTTCATGCCCTGAGGGCAAATAAGTGCGGTTTCAGGCATGAAAACCACATTTCTCAATTCGCTTTTAAGATGTGAAAACGCACACTGAGCTTCATTAACGAAGCTCTAAACAGAACAGCGCTACATAGGGTGAGCGGAGCCTGTTTTCATGCTCTGAGGGCAGATAAGTGCGGTTTCAGGCATGAAAACCACATTTCTCAATTCGCTTTTAAGATGTGAAAACGCACACTGAGCTTCATTAACGAAGCTCTAAACAGAACAGCGCTACATAGGGTGAGCGGAGCCTGTTTTCATGCTCTGAGGGCAAATAAGTGCGGTTTCAGGCATGAAAACCACATTTCTCAATTCGCTTTTAAGATGTGAAAACGCACACTGAGCTTCATTAACGAAGCTCTAAACAGAACAGCGCTACATAGGGTGAGCGGAGCCTGTTTTCATGCTCTGAGGGCAAATAAGTGCGGTTTCAGGCATGAAAACCACATTTCTCAATTCGCTTTCAAGATGTGAAAACGTACCCGAAATTTCGTCAACGATGCTCTAAACCGAACGCTGCTACATAGGGTGGGCGGAGCCTGTTTTCATGCCCTGAGGGCACATAGGTGTGGTTTCAGGCATGAAAACCACGTACAGTAATTGGCTATCCGAATTTGAAAACGCACCCAGAATTTCATGGGTGCAGCTTCAATCCGAACAGCGCTACATAGAATGGAGTCCATGGAAAAATCGATATCTGTGAAATATTTACAAGTATTTAACGAAATTTGAATTAGGGAGTTTCGCGCTACAACGTGCGGAAAACCTAGCCACGGACCCAAGTAATTGATTTCATTCTTTTAAACGGTTAAAAACGGTCTTTGAAGACCCATTTTTAGGTGTGATACAATCGAAACTTGAAACCTTTCATGCTTGAAACCACACCTATGTGCCCTCAGGGCATGAAAACAGGCTCCGCCCACTCTATGTAGCGCTGTTCTGCTTAAAGCTGTGGCCATGAAAATTTGGGTGCGTTTTCACATCCGTATAGTCAATATCCAAATGTGATTTCCATGCCTGAAACCGCACCTATTTGCCCTCAGGGCATGGAAACAGGCTCCGCCTACCCTATGTAGCGCTCTCGGGCTTGAAATTTCATGAAATCGTTCATGAAATTTCATGAATCTGCGTTCATGAAATTTTGGGTGCGTTTTCACATGCGGACATTCGTATTCAAAATGTGGGTTCCCGCCCGCAATCGCACCTAGGTGCCCTCAGAGCATAAAAAACCTATGCTTCAGGCGAAATCACGAGTCAATTTCGTGGAGTAAATTGTAAGAGATATAACACTGAAAAATGCTCTTCTCAAACAGTCAACTAGCCATTAGTTCTCAGGATCGCGAAGTTTTTGACCTTTAGCGAGATCGAACCTGTGAATCCTAAATCGCCTAAAAGTGCATCTCCGATTACGAAATTCCAGAACATCTGCGTCATTTCGTTGACAGGATAGTCCGCTTGTAATGACCTCGATGACAGTGAGTACTCAACACCACCGCTGCTGACATATCCTGGAGCACTTTGGCGACACACTTTACCTGGCCAAGACTCCCTATCCATCAGAGTCATTAACGATGGCCATGCTACTGTCGTCTATTGTCTTGCAAGCTTTATCACCAGTGAATTGTAAGCTTTTCTTGTGTGTTCCTATCTTATTTTTACATCTCCATTTCATTCCTTGCCTCATTTGCTTTTTCGCAGTTGTTTCTCACTATTCAGTTTCTTTTTTGATCTTCTGTCTCATTTTGTTCTCTCAGTATGATCTCCAGTTTTATTTTGGCCTCTTGCTGCGATCTCATTTTGCCGTCTCTGTTTGCCGTCATTTTTTATACTAACGGTATGGCTCTCAACCCCCCCCCGCACTGCTCACTCAGGTCTGGAGATTACCACCAAAATTTTGTAGATTACCAGAGAAATTTGGCAAAAAAGGGAGAAATTTTGGCAAAATTCTCTGGTATTCTGCTAGAATTCTAACGTAATTTTCCAAAAATCTCCAGTAATCTTCTGTAACTCTCAAGTGTTCCACTAGAACTATCTGGTATTCTTCTAAATGCCGTTTTTTCTCCATTTTCGCCATGCACTCAAGATCTGATAGCATTTGCAAGGTTCGTGACCAGTATAACGCAAAATTTTCCAAATTTCGGCATGATCAATGAAGCTCGAGATGTGCTGCATTGCAATGAAGCTCAAGCCATCGAGCTTCATTGCATTGTAGCCCATTTCGAGCTTAATTGTTCATGCCCAAATTTATAAAATTTCGTGTTATACAGGACCCGGAACTTCAAAATGCTATCAGACCGCGAGGGGATGGCGAAAATGCAGAAAACACGACTTACGCAAGAAAGCTACAGTTCAGCTCGAGTACTGGTTATTCCCCAAAATTGGCAAATTCCCCTGTAACAAAGCTGAACAATACTGGCACATTCTGAGGAGCCAATTTCAGTGAGCTTGTTCAAGCTCGACCCATTTTTCATCCTGCACATTGTGTTCTCTCATCATGTTGTACGGCAAAAAAAATTTGGATTCGAACCTTTTGGTATTCTGCTGGTCTTATTCTCTAAAACATACTAGTATTTTACTCGTTCTCCTCAAATTTCACTCGCTTGAATAATTTTGTTCCACACTCGTGTACGACTCCTACTTTAGCACATCTCTGATGTTGCAAATCAAAAAAATCGTGGCAAAGAACTTTATGAACATTTTTGTTATCAAATACGTGAACTATTAGACAGAAAGCAACGGTTCAATCAGTACACAGAATAACTAGCACACAGATAATAGAAAGTGTCAATGAAAAAAGCAAAAAAAACACCCGCATTATGCACTATACACTATACTTCGACCGAATCGAATGATTCGAAAAATCATTCGATTGAAAAAGTCGACTTCGAATATTCGAAAAGTCGAATATCCGAAAAGTCAAAAATCCCGAATTATTCGAAAAGTCGAGTATTCGAAAACGTCGAAATTGCGAATTATTCGAAAAGTCGAATAATCGAAAAAAATCTGAAAATGTAAAAGCATACTACAGACCTATACCAAGAAACGATTCTTGTGATCAGCAAAAAAACGGGAGCGATTTTACCATCTTAGTGAATTTATCAGCTTCTAGTACTGCTAACTAGTCTCTTCTAATCGCAACGATATATTGTGTATTAATACATAAGAGAATAGGCACAGACATGCAAAGTAGTTACAGTGGCACTCCGGTGACACCGTTTTCGACGTCCACACAGGGTTTAGCTTGAAGGCACAGTTACCATTTATCCCCGCGCTCCTGGAAACTTTACAGTAGTAGGAGCAAGTATGAGAAAAAATTGGTGTTAAAACTTTGATTTCAGTGTATCATAATTATGGCGATAACTTGGGCATTCTACTTTCGTCAAAAAAGCACTTTCTTTCCCTTGATTGAGCAATCATTAGTCTAAATTGCCTTAGGCACTGGTGATGACTCTTTAGGAGGCTGGGGCAGCTAGAGCAGCGGGAAACACTGCTGGGGCACGATTGTTCAGATGTTCTACTGCCCTCGCACTGCGATTGTCAAAGGTACCGACTGCCCTGCCCCTGCCCCAACCAGGTCTTGTTTCCCTGATTCTTGCTAATTTTTATAAAACAAAAAAATTCTAGAACAGCCAAAAAATAGAATTTTCTAACGTTCCTAAATTTCATGAAACACCAAGTTTACAGCCTTGCTTTAGACGATTGCAGAACTTTCAAGCCAAGCTAATAGTATAAGATTCGGATTTTTCAGCATTTTGTTAGACCCTCATCATTTGTGAGTTCCAGTCACACAAGTGGCACAAAGGTAACATAGAAGATGCATTTTTCGATCAACTAAAAACGAATGATGAGGAAATGAGCGAATGCGGCAAAGTCAGCAGTGGTAGCGCAATATTTGTACTTGCGCGTAAAAGCGCACGTGTTGTGTGCTACTACAGCGTTGCAGTTTATGGCACGCTTACTACGCCATGTGCAATTTGTGGCAGTAAAAAATATGGATGAACTCACTTCGAATTTTTCCCAGAGATGAGCTTATGCAGTTGCTCTAACCATCAGTGTTCTATGTCTTGGTGAGTAGCTTGCGGCCCGTGGAAATAAGCACTGTTAAGGTGATGAACATTAACAAAAAAACTAGAGAAAAAACTCACATTTGAGATGGAAAAGTAACAGCGAATTTCCAAACACAAGCAGGGAGGAGAACCCGGGGCTGTCGGCTGCTGTTTGAAATGACCAACCGAGCAGCGATCACGTCGAAGCGATAATTGATTATATCACTCACCGTCCGCAATTTACCTGGTTTGACACGTTTCCTCCAGAAGGGTAGTGAACATACGACGCCTAAGGAACTTTTTGATTAACGGCTCTTTCTAGGATCCGTTCAACGACGGGCGACTATCACTACAAATTGGAAACAGTCAAAAAAGTCTCTATGGATCAAAGGTCATGAACATACCGGCCGTTGCAGAGATTGGAATTCAATCAAACACTTAAAATCATAACATTCAAAGTCAAAAGTGTCCGCAACAACTCCAAGTTAGCCTTCGCGGAGACGTGAGCATACGATTCCACAGATTCGAGAGGAAATCGATGCCATGTCATTTAATAAAGTCAAAAACGTGAAACCATTAGGTCAAAAAGCGAAATGGAAGAAACGACATGAAAAACGGCGATTACGAGAAAAAAAGTACTCTCTATTCCAAAACAGATTCACTGCTTGTCTCCATCTCGTGCACGAGCGAACGATGAACACTGAAGATGACAAAGTATCAATAAAATCATGGAAACATTGAAGTGAATGAGTGAAGAACAGCTGCATTGCTGTATGATTATACTTCCGCCGCGCACGGTCGCGTCGGGGCGCACCTCTTAATAAATCGCGTCGCTTGTTTCTGTGACGTCTTTTAGCCGTCGTTTATACTATGGACTCCGAGCGGCGCGTCAGAGTGCGTTTCAGTGCCAAAAGGCTTGAAGCGGTAAGCACGCGTGAAGCAAGGAAGGTGGAACATTCTTTTGCATCGTATTCCCATAATCCGAAGAAACCGTCTTGGAACACTTGACGCAGCGCGGAGAGATTCGCACTCTAACACATCCTTCGTGGTGTTTTGAACCAGCTTTTTGACGAAACCGCACACCAGAAAGCGGCGATCACATCCACTGCTTGTGCTCTGCTCGGCGTATTGTCCGAGAATGATCTTGGGAGTCTCCAAAAACCTCGAAACTTAGAAAAACAATCTCGAAAGATTTCTGTGGGAGAGACCGATCCTGGTAAGATAATGACAGTCACGAGCGAGCGTGAAGCGAGAGGTCAGCATCGAGCATTACAACAAATATGAGATCACTAAAAAACTTCACTCATAAAAAAACTATAACTAACAACGCGATTTTAAAATGCGATGCTTCATTACGAAAGCCGGCATTAAACTTTAGTACAAAACAACGGATGTGACGCGCGCTGCGTGTTGCACCGAGTCATACCACTGCAGCGTTATTCAGTTAGTAATGCATAAGGAGCCGGAACATGTGTTGCGCCGCGCCCGAAAAATGGTGCGGCGCTGCTCGTCCGCTCACCGATGCAGCATTACTTAACTATGCGTGCAGCGATAAGCGTGCATGCAGCGGTAAAGGTGCATGGTATGATGTGCAGCGCACAGTGTCCCCTTGCCGCGCGCGTGGTCCGCGAGTGATGGAAATGCTCTGCAAACACTACTTACGCAAAGACAGCAAAAAGAGTACCTGTTAAACGCGCGGTGCTGCGCGATTAGCTTATTTCAACGGGTTCCAGTCGATATCGCACCGCGCGTCGACTTGTATCTAAGTCACCACATTGTGCAGAACACTGGCCTGACTCTAAAAAGGGTCTACACGCATCGCACTCTTACAACGCGTACGGCGTACCCTCTACGAAATTTACCACAAGCCCAGAGATTTTCTGGTATGTACCTTCACTAAGTTTTATCGCATTTCAATCAATCTCGCCTATAACCGACACCTGAGCACCATTATGCGCGCCTCACCGCATTATCAACGATCACTTACCATTATTAGTTTTGCTCCGCTTCTTCAGTTGACGAAATCCGCTCATTTTCCTGACTGCAGGATCCCTTTTCATTTTTTTTGTAAATTCGCGCACGCTGCGCGTCTTTCTCACTACTCTGTATGCCCTGCTCACATTTCTCGCTACTTTCCAAGCCAGATTCCTTCTCCTTGCGTTTTCGCTCAAAATTCTTGAAAAATTAAACTTTACGAAAAATCGGGAAAATTCTGGCAGATTACCTCTGGTACGGAGAATTTTGGAGAAATTCTGTAGTGAACGTCTGAAATTTCAGTGATTTTTCGGCAGTCTAGAAGGTTGTGGAATTCCTCTAGTAAAACTGTGGTAATTCGGCAAAAAAACTCGAATTCAGGGATATCGGTGGTAAACCTCTGGTAAACCTGTGGTAGTGCCCGGACCTGAGCAGGTCTAGAGATTACCACCAAAATTTTGTAGATTACCAGAGAAATTTGGCAAATAGGAAGAAAATTTGGCAAAATTCTCTGGTATTCTGCCAGAATTCTAACGTAATTTGCCAAAATTGTCCAGTAATCTTCTGTAACTCTCCAGTGTTCCACTAGAACTCTCTGGTATTCTTCTAAATGCCGTTTTTTCTCCATTTTCGCCATGCACTTAAGATCTGATAGCATTTGCAAGGTTCGTAATCAGTATAACGCAAAATTTTCCAAATTTCTGCATGATCAATTAAGCTCGAGATGGGCTGCATTGCAATGAAGCTCAAGCCATCGAGCTTCATTGCAATGTAGCCCATTTCGAGCTTAATTGTTCATGCCCAAATTTATGAAACTTCGTGTTATACAGGGCCCGGAACTTCAAAATGCTATCAGACCGCGAGGGAATGGCGAAAATGCAGAAAACGCGACTTACGCCAGAAAGCTCCAGTTGAGCTCGAGTCCTGGTTATTCCCCAAAATTGGCAAATTCCCTCGTAACAAAGCTGCACAATACTGGCACATTCTGAGGAGCCAATTTCAGTCAGCTTGTTCAAGCTCGACCCATTTTTCACCGTGCACATTGTGTTCTCTCATCATGTTGTACGGCAAAAAAAAATTCGAATTCAAACCTATTGGTATTTTGCTGGTCTTATTCTCTAAAACATACTGGTATTTCGATGGCGTTGATGTTGAAACTCGAGATGCGGTGGATGATATTTTGACGAACCGCTTTATATTCGCAACGTTTCGATTCGCTACCTCGGCGCTCCCTTAGCCGGCAAATCGTCTGGAGGACCCTAATACCCTCCTCCCTTCTACCTCCCTTGCCGCTGCCGCTAGCCGCCTGAAGAAGGGTCTACGACCCGAAACGTTGCGAATATAAAGCGGTTCGTCAAAATATCATCCACCGCATCTCGAGTTTCAACATCAACGCCATCAATAATCATCAAATGAAGCTCAGGAATCAAGTAATATACTGGTATTTCACTCGTTCTCCTCAAATTTCACTCGCTTGACTTATTTTGTTCCACACTCGTGTTCGACTCCTACTTTAGTACATCTCTGATGTTACAGATCATGGCAAAGAACGTTATGAACATTTTTGTTATCAAATACGTGAACTATTAGGCAGAAAGCAACGGCAGTACACAGAATAACTAGCACACGAATAATAGAAAGTGTCAACGAAAAGAGCAAAAAAAACACCCGCATTATGCACTATACACTATACTTCGACCGAATCGAATGATTCGAAAAATCATTCGATTGAAGAAGTCGACTTCGAGTTATTCGAAAAGTCGAATATCCTAAAAGTTAAAAATCTCGAATTATTCGAAAAGTCGAATATTCGAAAAAAATCAGAAAATGTGAAAGCATACTATACACCTATACCAATATATTGTGTATAAATACCAGGTTGTCCAATAATTCTTGTCCGAAAAATTTCACCATTTTTAATTTTTTTTTCAACTTTATTGAAAAACAAGTCTAATCAACAATATAATCACCACAGTTATCCACAACAGTGGCCCATCGATTGGGCAGGTTGCCGATGCCCTTCTCCTAGAACTCCGGGGGCTGCAACTCCAAGAAGTCCGCGATGTCGGATTTGAGGTTGTCGTAGTTGGTGAATTTTCTTCCGGCCAAATGGTGCTTCAGCGGGCGGAACAAGTGTAGTTGGAGGGGGGCGAGGTCCGGGGAATACGGCGGCTGCTGGGTCTCCTTCGCTACGTGGGGGCGCGCGTTGTCGTGCAGCAGGTGGACCGAGGCCAGTCGGGGACGCTTTTCTCAGATGGCGGCGGCTAGTTTCTTGAGCTGATCGGTGTAGATGGAGGCGGTGACCGTCCTGCCTTGCGGGAGCAGCTCGAAGTACAGCATGCCCTTAGTGTCCCACCAGCAGCAGAGCATGATCTTCAGCGGGTACAGGTCGGCTTTCGGCGTCGTCAGCGGCTCTTCTCCGCGCGGGATCCAGACGGCACGGCGGGCGACGTTGTCGTAGAGGACCCAGCTCTCATCCCCAGTGACCAGGTCCTCTAGAAACTCCTTGCGATGCGGACGAAGGAGGAGGGACTGGCAGACGGCCACGCGGCTCTGCTTGTTGGTGTCCGTCAGACGGTGGGGGATCCAACGGGCCAGAACTTTGTGGTAGCCGAGTAAGTTGAGTCGATTGTGGATGGTGGACTTGCTGCAGCCGAGCGTCGTCGCCAGTTCACGGGTGGTGGCTTCCGGCTTCTCCTTGATACAGCGACGGACTTCGTCATCATCCACCGTAGAAGGCCTCCCGCTGCGCTCTCTGTCCTCGAGGCTCGTGTGGCCTCTCTCGAAACGATTGAACCAGCGGCTGACTGTGCGTTGGGACACTGCATCCTCCTTGCACGCTCTGCAGATGTTGGCGACCGCGGTGCCCGTGTCGTTGCCCAGCAGCCACTCGTAGTACACGAACGTACGAATTCGACCTTGGTCCATTTTAGCTTGTACTGGTAGCTAGACGCGGCGACTACGCCTTATATACCCCTAGCGTAGAACTTTGGAGAACCTTCTAGAAGGTTCCTACACTTGCCTGATATTATAACACTTCTAAAGAAAATTATAGAATTTTGAAAATTTCCGGACAGGAATTATTTGACGGCCTGGTACATAAGAGAATAGGCACAGACATGCAAAGTAGTTACAGTGGCACTCAGGTGACACCGTCTTCGACGTCCACACAGAGTTTAGCGTGAAGGCACAGTTACCATTTATACCCGCGCTCCTGGAAACTTCACAGTAGTAGGAGCAAGTATGAGAAAAAATTGGTGTTAAAGCTTTGATTTCAGTGTATCACAATTATGGCGACAACTTGGGCATTCTACTTTCATCAAAAAAGCACTTTCTTCCCCTTGATTGAGCAATCATTAGTCTAAATTGCCTTAGGCACTGGTGATGACTCTTTAGGAGGCTGGGGCAGCCAGAGCAGCAGGAAACACTGCTGGGGCACGATTGTTTAGATGTTCTACTGCCCTCGCACTGCGATGGTCAATGGTACCGACTTGGCGCGTTGATGCATGCGGCCCCAGGCTACAGCCATACCAAGGCATCACCAGCAAAAGTAGTGCGTAAAGTGTTCTCCGAATTTCGTGTCAAGCTAGTCCTCAGGCTCTCGTGGGACATCGCATGTTTCTCTAGACATGTACAGAAAAGCGTTTAAGGCATCAAAGAGAGCAGAACCTAAGCCTTTTATTCGTACTGATGCTTTCCACCCAAGTAATTCTATGCTATCTTTGAAAACAAGAGCGGCTACAAGCAGGTTTTGTTTCCCTGATTCTTGGTAATTTTTAGAAAGCAAAAAAGTTCAAGAACAGCTAAAAAATAGAATTTTCTAACGTTCCTGTTGATGAAACACCAAGTTTACAGCCTTGCATTAGACGATTGCTAGTCAACAGAATAGTATTAGATTCAGATTTTTCAGCATTCTGTTAGACCCTCATCATTTGGGTGTTCCAGTCACACAAGTGGCACAAAGAGAACGTTACAAGTCAGAACCTTATTTTCTAGAAGATGCATTTTTCCATCAACTAAAAACGAATGATGAGGGAATGCACGAATTCTGAGAAGTCAGCAGTTGTAGCGCAATATGTGTACTCGCGCGTCAAAGCGCACGTGTTGTGTGCTACTACACCAGCACACAACACGTGCGGCACGCTTACTACGCCATGTGCAATTCGTGGCAATAAAAAATATGGGTAAACTCACTTCGAATTTTTTCCCGGAGATGACAGTCTATGCATTTGCATGTTTTGTTGAGTAGCTTGCGGCCCCTGGAAATAAGCACTGCTAGGGTGATGAACGTTTACAAAAAACTGGAGAGAAAACACACATTTGAGATGAAAAGTAACAGCGAATTGCCAAACACAAGCAGGGAGGAGAACCCCGGGCTGTCGGCTGCTGGTTGAAATGACCAACCGAGCAGCGATCACGTCGAAGCGATAATTGATTATATCACTCACCGTCCGCAATTTACCTGGTTTGACATGTTTCCTCCAGAAGGGTGGTGAAGATACGACGCCTAAGGAACTTTTTGAGTAACGGCTCTTTCTAGAGTCCGTTCAACGATGGACGACTATCACTACAAATCGGAAACAGTCAAAAAAGTCTCCATAGATCAAAGGTCATGAATATACCGCCCGTTGGAGAGATTGGAATTCAATAAAACACTTAGAATTATAACATTCAAAGTCAAAAGTGTCCGCAACAACTCCAAGTTAGCCTTTGCGGAGACGTGAGCATACGATTCCACAGATTCGAGAGGAAATCGATGCTATGTCATTTAGTGAAGTCAGAAACGTGAAAGCAGTAGGTCAAAACGCGGAATGGAAGAAACGACATGAAAATTGGAGAATACGAGAAAAAAAAATACTCTCTATTCCAAAACAGGTTCACTACTTGTCTCCATCTCGTGCATGAGGGCACTATGGACACTGAAGATGACAAAATATCAATAAAATCATGGAAACAATGAAGTGAATGAGTAAAGTACAGCTGAATTGCTGTATGATTAGACTTCTGTCGCGCACGGTCGCGTCTGAGCGCACCTCTTATTAAGTCACGATGTTTGTTTCTGTCACGCCTTTTAGCTGTCGTTTATACTCTGGACTCCAAGCGGCGCGTCAGAGTGCGTTTCAGTGCCAAAAGGCTTGAAGCGATAAGGGCGCGTAAAGCAAGAAAGGTGGAACTTTTTTGCATCGTATTCCAATAATCCGAATGAACCGTCTTGGAACACTTGACGCAGCGCGGAGAGATTCGCACTCTAACACATCCTTCGTGGTGTTTTGAACCAGCTTTTTGACGAAACCGCACACCAGAAGGCGGCGATCGCATCCACTGTTTGTGCTCTGCTCGGCGTATTGCCCAAGAATGATCGTGGAAGTCTGCGAAAAGCTTGACACTCAGAAAAGGCAACCTCGAAAGATTTCTGTGGGAGAGACCGATCCTGGCAAGATAATGACAGTCACGAGCGAGCGTAGCGAGGGGTCAGCATCGAGCATTACAGCAAATATAAGATCACTTAAAAACTCCATTCAATAAAAAGCTATAACTAACAATGCGATTTCAAAATGCGACGCTCGATTTTATAACGGAAGCCGGCGTCAAACTTGAGTACAAAACAACTGGTGTGACGCGCGCTGCGTGTTGCACCGAGCCATACCACTGCAGCATTTTTCGGTTAGTAATACATAAGGAGCCGAAACACGTGTTGCGCCGCGTCCGAAAAATGGTACGGCGCTGCTCGTCCGCTCACTGCTGCAGCATTACTTAACTATGTATGCAGCGGTAAGCGTGCATAGTAAAAATAGTAGCATTTCAATCACTCGCGGACAACGCGCACAGCGTCCCCTCGCCGCGCGCGTTGTCCGCGAGTGATTGAAATGCTCTGAAAATACTACCTACGCAGAGACAGCCATAAGGGCATCTGTTGAACGCGCGGTGCTGCGCGACTAGGTTATTTCAACGGGTTCCCGTCGATATCGCACCGCGCGCCGACTTTTACCTAAGTCAGCACATTGTGCAGAACACTGTCCTGACTCTAAAAAGGATCTACGCGTATCGCACATTAACCACGCGTACGGCGTACCCTCTACGAAATTTACCACAAGCCCAGCGATTTTCTGGTATGCATCTTTACTAATTTCTATCGCATTTCAGTCAATCTTGCCTATAACCGACACCTGAGCACCATTATGCGTGCGCTACCCCATCGGCAACGTTCACATACCATTATTACTTTTGCTCCGCTCCTTCAGTTGACGAAATCCGCTCATTGTCCTGACTGCAAGATCCCTTTTCATTTGTTTTGCAAAATCGCGCAAGCTTTGCCTCTTTGTTATTACTCGCCATCCGCTATTCTGTATGCCCTGTCCTCATTTCTCGTTACTTTCCACGACTGCTGAGCACGTTACACCCATTTCACAAGCGTTTGCTTGGTCTATTGCAAGCCCGATCCCTTCTCCTGGCGTTTTCGCTCAAAATTCTTGAAAAAATTGAAATTTACCAAAAATGGGGTAAAATTTGGCAGATTACTTCTTGTACGGAAAATTTTAGAGAAATTCTGTGGTAAACGTCTGAAATTTTAGTGAAATTTCGACAGACCAGAAGATTATAGAATTCTTCTAGTAAAGCTGTGGTAATTCGGCAGAAAAACTTGATTTGCGGGAGATCGGTGGTAAACTTCTGGTAAACCTCTGGTAGTGCCCGGACCTGACTCAGGCCGAATTTTTTTTTTAAATACCAGGACATTACCAGAGAATCACCACAAAATTACTACTGAAAAGGGAAACTTTTTTGTGGTAATTCTCTAGTAATTTGTTAAAAAGTAGTGGTGAATCTCTGATAATTCCCTAGTAAATCTCTGGTTTTTTGCTAATAAAAGAGAAAGGACAAGCGAATCAAGAAATTTAAGCGATTCACCAAAAAGAAACGCGTTTTTCATGAAAACGCGTTAAGAAACTCGTTTTCCATGAAAACGCGTTTCTCCTGGGTAAATAGCTGAAAATCCTTGTTCTGCCTGTAAAATTTCCCTCACAACGCCGCGCTCAAGTTTTTGCCTCTCTTGTTTGATATTGTGACAATATGTGTTTTTCTTTCAAACTCAGTTTTCTAACCCAACCTAACATTTTATTGAACAGAAAAATAACAACTAAAAATAACAACTGAGTAACAACAAATATCAATCTAAACAAATAACAAATATCAACAAATAATCTAATCGTCCGCGAACTTCTCGTCGTTCAAATTAAGCATCTTTGAGGGGCCATAACTCCGTTCGTAGTGACTTCTGGGCGATTCTGGAGACACTTTTGTGATCAGCGTAAAATTTTCTTCAAGATAAGCAGAAAAAACAAAATTCAAATTCTAAGGTTGGACTGTGCCTTTAAGGACTAACTTGCTCGGATGAGTAAGGGCGGAACAAGCGGCGGAGCGTTCGGTCATGGCAAAACATAACAATGATAAGGAGATTTAGACATGATAAGCCCGATAACCCTTACTTTAACCGGACAAAAAAAGTGACCAAGTTCCCACTCAATAGTATTTTTTCGTGATTTGACGATAGTTTTTTCCCAAATAAAATTTTCCGGCCAGTTTCATCTATTTCCAGAAAAAACGATCGACAGTTGATGAAGAAAGTGTTATTGAGTGGGGACTTGTTCATTGTACTTAATTTGAAGCTCGGCGCCCGAAACTTCTCAGATGAGTCAGAAAAGACGAAGTTCGAAAACCACAAAATCAGATAAAAATCAATAATTACGCTACAACGGAATTTTCCGCAAACGCTATCATCTAGTCCTAAAGTGGCTCAAATATCCAACCCCAGCAGGTTGGTTGGTGTGAGTCAAAGTAAATAGAACCACTCAGAGATGCTCAGTACTGAAGATTGTCATTGAAAAACAGCATTTAATTAGGAAATGAGCAGGGATTGGCCCAAGTGGAAGGTACCTTTGAATAGAAAAGAATTTGTGCAAGGAAGAAAGTTGAAAAAAATAAGTGCACAGGAGGGGAAGAAGAGAAGGATTCGGAATAGTCGTGCAGCGCGCCCGAGGACGGCACGGGGTTAACCATGGTATTGATAATATTAGTGACAGCCGCTAGTGCTGCGCTGCCCCCATCTCTGACAATAGATGGCGAATCGCTTCGGTGGGCGCGGCCTAAAACGCCCATCTTATCAGCATGGCGAAAACTTCACCGATTTCGCCTAATTTGGCTAGTCGCCTTTTCGTGTTGGTGAAGTTTGAGCGAGGTAAGCATGGAGCAGGGCGAAACCGGTGAAGTTTTCGCCCCAATTCGCCAAAGACTCGCTTCGCCAGCGAGGTTGTTGATTTTTGCACTCGGCGAAAATCGCCATACTTCGAAAAGGCGATTTCGAATTCCGCGCCACGTCGGTGGTAGGCGCGAGTTTCGAATTGCACATCTCAGAACTTTTTGGATTACTTGATTTCCAGCAATCACCAGCAAAATCAACTTTAATTCGACTAATTTAGCTTGGATCCACTTCATTTCAACTAAGGATCGACTTCTGCCAGAGACTATCAACTATGAATTGGCTTCAAAACAACTGTATCCCCACATAGCGCTCATCCACAGGGGAAAGCAACTTGAAATCCACTTTGCCGGCCGATTAGAGATGATATAACGGTAGAAACAAGCTTTAATTCACTTAAAGTACGATTCGAATGCCGGCGAGCGCCGGTTTCGAAACATGGAAGATTCTCGATTGCAATTTTTTTACACTCTCACATTGCTCCTGATCTTCTGTTTCCTTTTTTTTCATATTGCCCTGTTTGGATTCTTCTACTGATTCTTCTACAATACCGCCCGCGACTTTGGGTAAAACGGCGTTTTCGGTACTTTTTTCCGCCGCAAACCGCCGCTTTGTCATAACTTCGTTCAAAGTGGTCCGTTCGGGTTGCTAGGGGCATATTTAGAATCAGTATCGACAGCTCTTCATTTTGAGCTCACACATATCATACCCTGCAAACAAGGCATATAGGGCTAACAGAATTAATCGAGTGTACGAAAACAGAAGCTAGATATCAAAGTGGTGCTAATACTTGACTCCATATCGACCGTAAAGATCAAGGGCGAGTTATATACAAGTATGTGAGACCAAGTTAGGGAGGTGTCGAAAATGAAAATTAATGTTTTATTAGCCGCTTCCTCGCCCTTGCAGGCACAGCCGTCGTCCTTCGCTCGGGCTCAAATTGCCCGCGATCTCAGTTAGACTCAGTGTAGACTCTTCTAAAACAGAAACAACTTGTCTCAAGACCTTTCCCGCCTAGCGCCACCTCGGTGAATTTGGCTTTGAAAAACGTCCCAGACCACTGACGTCACTTTCTCAGCTCAAACAGGACCAATCGACCTGAGACTCAGCCTACAACTTCACTTTCTGATCCTTCTTCGAATGAACACTGCGGCAGCCCAATCCGGAAAACTCAATTTTTCACAACCCTAAGAACTGACTACGCTTTTTAGCCGTGTTGTGGCTGCGGCTACACCCTCATCGTCTCTAGCTCGGGCGCAAAAGGTACGAGATTTCAACTGCGCTCGGGACAGACTCCCTTAAAACAGAAACAATCGGTCTGGAGGCTTTTCCCGCTTAGCTCTTTCTCTTTTGAATCCAGAAGTCCGCGCGAGCGGTTGCGTCGCGTGTGAGATAAGCCGCGTGCGGCTCAGTCTCAATGTTGACTGATGTGTGATAGATTTGAATTGAGTGGCCACTAATACACGACTGAGAAGAGTAATCGCGCGGAGCATTGTTGCATAAGCTCGACCGCGCCGCGTTGCGCTGCAGCGCGGCGGTCTGAAGGAGCAGAAAACTGAGGTTTAGAGAAGGAAAGAAAACGATGAAACGCTTTCTTTTGAACCCAGGAGTCCGCGCTAGCGGTTGCGTCGCGTTCGCAAGAAGCCGTCCGCGACTCAGCTTCTACGATAAATCGCGTGGAGTGACATTGCTCGACATCGCGTGGAGCGACATTGCATGACATCGACCGTAGCGTGTTGTGATGCAACGCGGCAGTCAGATTTATGAGCAGATTTGAGAACCATCCGTACAGTACACTTCATTAAATTCGAGCCCTCGATATTTAGCAATTAGACCATCCATAAGGTTAACTCCTCTCCAATCCAGTTCTTGTCCTTCGTAACCTAAGGACCATCCATATTGTCTCCTACCCCGCACTCCTTCCTCCTGCTTCCACCGACGCCATCTTCAAAAGAGGACGCGGGGAAGCAGAGAGGAAAGCGAGGGACCGGCAGTAAATCGCTCCTTAGGATATGAACGACGGACTCAGAACCTTTTTGTTTGAGTTTGAACCTTAACAAACATTATACTATTGTAAAGCCCTCTTCACGAAGAATCTAAATGTCTTGCGCTGGCTGACCATGGCTAGCGGAGCCTCAAAAAACGAAGAAAATTCTGTGACAATAACAATCCGGGTTAGAAAGAATGGATCGCAAAAAATAACGACTGGTTTTCAAAACCACATATTTATCGTGAGCTGCGAGGAGCTGCAAAGGCTACCAGCAGAAACTCCTGGTCTTCTTGAAGGGCTGCAGTTAAACGTCACTCATTGGACATCGCTAGGAACCACTTTTCGCGATCTAAATTTTCTCCGAGTTTCTCGTTATGGAAGAGAATCAGAGACATTTGACAGGAAGCATTGCTACTGCTTTGAAAATGCGAAAATCTTTAAAGACATTTTATCACAGACAGGCAAAGATATAAAAAAAGACATTTCGTTGCTAGAGAGAACCCAAGAGAATTTTACAGGCAAATTATTTGCAAGGGCTTCTTAGCAGTACGCTCGGTGGTAGGACGGAGCTCATTATGTATCAGTGATTCATATTTGCGCTCAATCTGTGGATTTCTAATGCACTGTGTTTCTAACGTTTGCCTTATGTATTTAATAAATAAATGAATGAATAAATGAATAAATAAATAAATAAATAAAATCTGAAACTTTGTCGAAAACGTCGGAACAGCTCATATACCTGCTGTCTATATCGTTTACACTGTAGAGTTTTACGTGACATTACGTCGAAGAACCACAATTTACTTGACTTTTCCTTCTTCCAACTCGATTGATTGTGTAAGCCCTATATGCCTTGTTTGCCCGTAAGACATGTGTACGCTCAAAAGAAAAAGCTCTCGATGCTGATTCGAAATATGTCCTCCAGAGCTCAGTTGGAGCACTTTGAGCCATGTTATGACGAAAGTCGCAATAGTCGCGGTTTCGCGACTTTTCCGGCTGTTTTGAAAAAATTAGTGCGGCTATTGTAGTGCATGTATTGTAATTGTATATGACTCGTCCTTTTTCTGTGCGGTTGGTATGAAGTCAAGTATTTACAACAATTTAATATCCAGCTTCAGTTTTCATACACTCGATTGATTCTGTAAACCCTATATGCCTTGTTTGCAGGGCAAGACATGTGTTAGCTCAAAATGAAGAGCTCTCGATACTGATTCTAAATATACCCCTAGCAACCGAAACGGACAACTATGAACAAAGTCATGACAAGGCGGCGCTTTCCGGCGGAAAAAAGCGCCGAAAACGCCGTTTTTCCCGAAGTCGCGGGCGGTATTGTATTGCAGTTCGGCAGTGCTATTCCTTTTCTATTCGACCTTGTTTTTCGAAGTCTCAGCCAAAAATCATAGACAAACTATTTAAAAGTAGTAGTTTGGCGGTCAACCATAGACAAACCATTTAGATGTTGCAACAGAGGAGGGATCGGATTTTACAAGCTTCTCCGTTAAACTTATCCAAGCAAACTCTAGCGCGATATGGATTGGAGCGTTAAGTTTACCTACCTTGACCTACGCTGATTCCCTTATTACAGCTTTAAAAAAACGGCTTAATGTTTTTGTTGCCCGCTTGATTTTGCTTCTATAAGTTTAACGGAGAAGCTTGTAAATCCGATCCCTCGTCTGTCCCTAGTTCTCTATAGCTGGTCTATAATTGACCGCCTAATCGTATTTTTAGTTATTTCACTTCATTTCCTAGACTTTTTAATACTCATAGCTATTCTACGCCAAAACATTTTTATTTTTTAAACTTTTTTTTACTTCTATATGGTGTCGCCAAATCGCTAATCTTGCCAGGAAGCTAAATTTTGAGGAATTTCACATTTCCTGAAAGTTCCCTTTCTGGCGTGAAATTTGCTCCGCGATTTCCGCTTTTGAGAGGTAAATCCTCTAACGGGATTACGTGAGATTTTGTCCGAGCCGCACGCGTACATTTCAGCTGGAGATTTTGCCCGCGAGAGAGGAGAAAATGCTCGCCTAGAGGGGAGAATTTACCCTCAAGCAGGGAAGAAAACACCCGCAAGGAGGGCAGAAAATTTCCGTCGCGAGGGCGAGATTTCGCTTGCGCTAGAAAACATCATGCTAGCAATGAGTGGTCATATTGCAATGAGTGGCCTCGTGGGCATATTCTCCACGCGCTACGCATCGGGCAGATTCTCCGTAAACCAAAAATTTCATGGGAGAACCGTTACGTTGCCACCAGGCTTTTGAAAACGGGTACGACTTTTCTCAGGGTGGTTCTAGGCAGCTGCGAAGATCTTGCCCAAGCAGTTTTCGTGCTCCACGGCTAATTAAGAGTGTAAATCCACGATTCTGAGGTACTCTTCAAGGTAAAGGTATCAATTTGAAAGTGGATTAGGAGAGACCGCGCAATCATTTTAGTCTGATGAATGGACGGAGCTGCGACGGTAGATCACCCCGCGCGAATGGAAACCCCATTCTCCAGTGAGGCTGCCGCCGGCCCCTCGCGGCCAGCCGCCTGCACCATGCGTCGGACTATAGAGCTACGCATAGTCCGGCGGGAAAAGTCGCGCCGCAATAATGGGGATTATTAAAGAGCAGACTTCTGTAGCTGTGAAGGCTCTGAAGGTGTGCACTTTCATACAAGAGTTTCGCACACCCGAAGGTTTCAATTCCTGTTCATAATCCACGGATAACACGTGCGTGCAGTTGGACGAGTTACACACCGATGCCGCCAAGAGGGTTACCTGCGAGTCAACAGAACTGTGTTTTCTAGGAGTTGCGATCCGTATCGCTCCAGCCGCGAAGCGGCTGGAGAGGTTTGGTTTTGCCTAGGCCTTGTGATCGCTTAGAATTTTATAAAATAGTTTATAGAATCTTTGAAACAAAATTTCTGAAGGTTTCCTTCTGGATATAAGCGAAGGGGTCCAGAAAACACCTGCTGTCCGAATTTCAACAAAATCGGTTCACAAATAACAAAGTTGTGAGCCCGAAAGCTTAAGAAAATTTCATGGTGTGCGCCGTAGGCCGTGAGCCGTAGGCCGTCACGCTTTCCAGTCCTCACTGCTAATAGCCACTGCCAATGGTTGCAGGCAACCAACTTGGCAGACAGGTAAGTTGGTAGGGGGTACGTAGGCTGGTAAGTGATCGATTTGTAGGTGAGTGATGATTCTGATGACGTCATCGGGACGTCGTGAAAAGTGCTTCGGGCTTCTGATGACGTCATCTGGACATCGTGAAAAGTGCTTCGGGATTCTGATGACGTCATCTGGACATCGTGAAAATGCTTCGGGATTCTGATGACGTCATCGGGACGTCGTCAAAAGTGCTTCGGGCTCCTGATGACGTCATCAGGACGTCGTCTGAAGTGCTTCGGGCTTCTGATGACGTCATCGGGACGTCGTGAAAAGTGCTTCGGGATTCTGATGACGTCATCTGGACATCGTGAAAAATGCTTCGGGATTCTGATGACGTCATCTGGACGTCGTGAAAAATGCTTCGGGATTCTGATGACGTCATCGGGACGTCGTCAAAAGTGCTTCGGGCTCCTGATGACGTCATCAGGACGTCGTCTGAAGTGCTTCGGGCTTCTGATGACGTCATCGGGACGTCGTCAAAAGTGCTTCGGGCTCCTGATGACGTCATCAGGACGTCGTCTGAAGTGCTTCGGGCTTCTGATGACGTCATCGGGACGTCGTGAAAAGTGCTTCGGGATTCTGATGACGTCATCGGGACGTCGTGAAAAATGCTTCGGGATTCTGATGACGTCATCGGGACGTCGTGAAAAATGCTTCGGGATTCTGATGACGTCATCGGGACGTCGTCAAAAGTGCTTCGGGCTCCTGATGACGTCATCAGGACGTCGTCTGAAGTGCTTCGGGCTTCTGATGACGTCATCGGGACATCGTGGAAAATACTTCGGGATTCTGATGACGTCATCGGGACGTCGTGAAAAATGCTTCGGGATTCTGATGACGTCATCGGGACGTCGTCAAAAGTGCTTCGGGCTCCTGATGACGTCATCAGGACGTCGTCTGAAGTGCTTCGGGCTTCTGATGACGTCATCGGGACGTCGTGAAAAATGCTTCGGGATTCTGATGACGTCATCGGGACGTCGTGAAAAATGCTTCGGGATTCTGATGACGTCATCGGGACGTCGTCAAAAGTGCTTCGGGCTCCTGATGACGTCATCAGGACGTCGTCTGAAGTGCTTCGGGATTCTGATGACGTCATCTGGACATCGTGAAAAATGCTTCGGGATTCTGATGACGTCATCTGGACATCGTGAAAAATGCTTCGGGATTCTGATGACGTCATCGGGACGTCGTCAAAAGTGCTTCGGGCTTCTGATGACGTCATCGGGACGTCGTGAAAAATGCTTCGGGATTCTGATGACGTCATCTGGACGTCGTGAAAAATGCTTCGGGATTCTGATGACGTCATCGGGACGTCGTCAAAAGTGCTTCGGGCTCCTGATGACGTCATCAGGACGTCGTCTGAAGTGCTTCGGGCTCCTGATGACGTCATCAGGACGTCGTCTGAAGTGCTTCGGGCTTCTGATGACGTCATCAGGACGTCGTGGAAAATACTTCGGGATTCTGATGACGTCATCGGGACGTCGTGAAAAATGCTTCGGGATTCTGATGACGTCATCGGGACGTCGTCAAAAGTGCTTCGGGCTCCTGATGACGTCATCAGGACGTCGTCTGAAGTGCTTCGGGCTTCTGATGACGTCATCGGGACGTCGTGAAAAATGCTTCGGGATTCTGATGACGTCATCTGGACGTCGTGAAAAATGCTTCGGGATTCTGATGACGTCATCTGGACATCGTGAAAAATGCTTCGGGATTCTGATGACGTCATCGGGACGTCGTGAAAAATGCTTCGGGATTCTGATGACGTCATCGGGACGTCGTCAAAAGTGCTTCGGGCTCCTGATGACGTCATCAGGACGTCGTCTGAAGTGCTTCGGGCTTCTGATGACGTCATCGGGACGTCGTGAAAAGTGCTTCGGGATTCTGATGACGTCATCAGGACGTCGTCTGAAGTGCTTCGGGCTTCTGATGACGTCATCGGGACGTCGTGAAAAGTGCTTCGGGATTCTGATGACGTCATCTGGACATCGCGAAAAGTGCTTCGGGCTTCTGATGACGTCATCGGGACGTCGTAAAAAATGCTTCGGGATTCTGATGACGTCATCTGGACGTCGTGAAAAATGCTTCGGGATTCTGATGACGTCATCGGGACGTCGTCAAAAGTGCTTCGGGCTCCTGATGACGTCATCAGGACGTCGTCTGAAGTGCTTCGGGCTTCTGATGACGTCATCAGGACGTCGTCTGAAGTGCTTCGGGCTTCTGATGACGTCATCGGGACGTCGTGAAAAGTGCTTCGGGATTCTGATGACGTCATCGGGACGTCGTGAAAAGTGCTTCGGGATTCTGATGACGTCATCAGGACGTCGTCTGAAGTGCTTCGGGCTTCTGATGACGTCATCGGGACGTCGTGAAAAATGCTTCGGGATTCTGATGACGTCATCGGGACGTCGTGAAAAGTGCTTCGGGCTCCTGATGACGTCATCAGGACGTCGTCTGAAGTGCTTCGGGCTTCTGATGACGTCATCGGGACGTCGTGAAAAGTGCTTCGGGATTCTGATGACGTCATCGGGACGTCGTGAAAAATGCTTCGGGATTCTGATGACGTCATCGGGACGTCGTGAAAAGTGCTTCGGGATTCTGATGACGTCATCGGGACGTCGTCAAAAGTGCTTCGGGCTCCTGATGACGTCATCAGGACGTCGTCTGAAGTGCTTCGGGCTTCTGATGACGTCATCGGGACGTCGTGAAAAGTGCTTCGGGATTCTGATGACGTCATCAGGACGTCGTCTGAAGTGCTTCGGGCTTCTGATGACGTCATCGGGACATCGTGGAAAATGCTTCGGGATTCTGATGACGTCATCGGGACGTCGTCAAAAGTGCTTCGGGCTTCTGATGACGTCATCGGGACGTCGTAAAAAATGCTTCGGAATTCTGATGACGTCATCTGGACGTCGTGAAAAATGCTTCGGGATTCTGATGACGTCATCTGGACGTCGTGAAAAATGCTTCGGGATTCTGATGACGTCATCGGGACGTCGTCAAAAGTGCTTCGGGCTCCTGATGACGTCATCAGGACGTCGTCTGAAGTGCTTCGGGCTTCTGATGACGTCATCGGGACGTCGTGAAAAGTGCTTCGGGATTCTGATGACGTCATCTGGACATCGTGAAAAATGCTTCGGGATTCTGATGACGTCATCGGGACATCGTGGAAAATACTTCGGGATTCTGATGACGTCATCGGGACGTCGTCAAAAGTGCTTCGGGCTCCTGATGACGTCATCAGGACGTCGTCTGAAGTGCTTCGGGCTTCTGATGACGTCATCGGGACGTCGTCAAAAGTGCTTCGGGCTCCTGATGACGTCATCAGGACGTCGTCTGAAGTGCTTCGGGCTTCTGATGACGTCATCGGGACATCGTAGAAAATACTTCGGGATTCTGATGACGTCATCGGGACGTCGTGAAAAATGCTTCGGGATTCTGATGACGTCATCGGGACGTCGTCAAAAGTGCTTCGGGCTCCTGATGACGTCATCAGGACGTCGTCTGAAGTGCTTCGGGCTTCTGATGACGTCATCGGGACGTCGTGAAAAATGCTTCGGGATTCTGATGACGTCATCTGGACGTCGTGAAAAATGCTTCGGGATTCTGATGACGTCATCTGGACATCGTGAAAAGTGCTTCGGGATTCTGATGACGTCATCGGGACGTCGTGAAAAGTGCTTCGGGATTCTGATGACGTCATCAGGACGTCGTCTGAAGTGCTTCGGGCTTCTGATGACGTCATCAGGACGTCGTCTGAAGTGCTTCGGGCTTCTGATGACGTCATCGGGACGTCGTGAAAAGTGCTTCGGGCTCCTGATGACGTCATCAGGACGTCGTCTGAAGTGCTTCGGGCTTCTGATGACGTCATCGGGACGTCGTGAAAAATGCTTCGGGATTCTGATGACGTCATCTGGACGTCGTGAAAAATGCTTCGGGATTCTGATGACGTCATCTGGACGTCGTCTGAAGTGCTTCGGGCTTCTGATGACGTCATCGGGACGTCGTGAAAAATGCTTCGGGATTCTGATGACGTCATCTGGACGTCGTGAAAAATGCTTCGGGATTCTGATGACGTCATCGGGACGTCGTCAAAAGTGCTTCGGGCTCCTGATGACGTCATCAGGACGTCGTCTGAAGTGCTTCGGGCTTCTGATGACGTCATCGGGACGTCGTGAAAAGTGCTTCGGGCTTCTGATGACGTCATCGGGACGTCGTCAAAAGTGCTTCGGGCTCCTGATGACGTCATCAGGACGTCGTCTGAAGTGCTTCGGGCTTCTGATGACGTCATCGGGACGTCGTGAAAAATGCTTCGGGATTCTGATGACGTCATCGGGACGTCGTCAAAAGTGCTTCGGGCTCCTGATGACGTCATCAGGACGTCGTCTGAAGTGCTTCGGGCTTCTGATGACGTCATCGGGACGTCGTGAAAAATGCTTCGGGATTCTGATGACGTCATCTGGACGTCGCGAAAAATGCTTAGGGATTCTGATGACGTCATCGGGACGTCGTCAAAAGTGCTTCGGGCTCCTGATGACGTCATCAGGACGTCGTCTGAAGTGCTTCGGGCTTCTGATGACGTCATCGGGACGTCGTGAAAAATGCTTCGGGATTCTGATGACGTCATCTGGACGTCGTGAAAATTGCTTCGGGATTCTGATGACGTCATCTGGACGTCGTGAAAAATGCTTCGGGATTCTGATGACGTCATCGGGACGTCGTCAAAAGTGCTTCGGGCTCCTGATGACGTCATCAGGACGTCGTCTGAAGTGCTTCGGGCTTCTGATGACGTCATCGGGACGTCGTCAAAAGTGCTTCGGGCTCCTGATGACGTCATCAGGACGTCGTCTGAAGTGCTTCGGGCTTCTGATGACGTCATCGGGACATCGTGGAAAATACTTCGGGATTCTGATGACGTCATCGGGACGTCGTGAAAAATGCTTCGGGATTCTGATGACGTCATCGGGACGTCGTCAAAAGTGCTTCGGGCTCCTGATGACGTCATCAGGACGTCGTCTGAAGTGCTTCGGGCTTCTGATGACGTCATCGGGACGTCGTGAAAAGTGCTTCGGGATTCTGATGACGTCATCTGGACATCGTGAAAAATGCTTCGGGATTCTGATGACGTCATCTGGACGTCGTGAAAAATGCTTCGGGATTCTGATGACGTCATCAGGACGTCGTCTGAAGTGCTTCGGGCTTCTGATGACGTCATCGGGACGTCGTCAAAAGTGCTTCGGGCTCCTGATGACGTCATCAGGACGTCGTCTGAAGTGCTTCGGGCTTCTGATGACGTCATCGGGACGTCGTGAAAAGTGCTTCGGGATTCTGATGACGTCATCAGGACGTCGTCTGAAGTGCTTCGGGCTTCTGATGACGTCATCGGGACGTCGTGAAAAATGCTTCGGGATTCTGATGACGTCATCTGGACGTCGTGAAAAATGCTTCGGGATTCTGATGACGTCATCGGGACGTCGTGAAAAGTGCTTCGGGATTCTGATGACGTCATCTGGACATCGTGAAAAGTGCTTCGGGCTTCTGATGACGTCATCAGGACGTCGTGGAAAATACTTCGGGATTCTGATGACGTCATCGGGACGTCGTCGAAAGTGCTTAGGGCTCCTGATGACGTCATCAGGACGCCGTCTGGAGTGCTTCGGGCTTCTGATGACGTCATCGGGACGTCGTGAAAAGTGCTTCGGGCTCCTGATGACGTCATCGGGACATCGTGAAAAGTGCTTCGGGCTTCTGATGACGTCATCAGGACGTCGTCTGAGGTGCTTCGGGCTTCTGATGACGTCATCAGGACGTCGTGGAAAATACTTCGGGATTCTGATGACGTCATCGGGACGTCGTCAAAAGTGCTTCGGGCTCCTGATGACGTCATCAGGACGTCGTCTGAAGTGCTTCGGGCTTCTGATGACGTCATCGGGACGTCGTGAAAAATGCTTCGGGATTCTGATGACGTCATCTGGACGTCGTGAAAAATGCTTCGGGATTCTGATGACGTCATCGGGACGTCGTCAAAAGTGCTTCGGGATTCTGATGACGTCATCGGGACGTCGTCAAAAGTGCTTCGGGCTCCTGATGACGTCATCAGGACGTCGTCTGAAGTGCTTCGGGCTTCTGATGACGTCATCGGGACATCGTGAAAAGTGCTTCGGGATTCTGATGACGTCATCAGGACGTCGTCTGAAGTGCTTCGGGCTTCTGATGACGTCATCGGGACATCGTGGAAAATACTTCGGGATTCTGATGACGTCATCGGGACGTCGTGAAAAATGCTTCGGGATTCTGATGACGTCATCGGGACGTCGTCAAAAGTGCTTCGGGCTCCTGATGACGTCATCAGGACGTCGTCTGAAGTGCTTCGGGCTTCTGATGACGTCATCGGGACATCGTGGAAAATACTTCGGGATTCTGATGACGTCATCGGGACGTCGTGAAAAATGCTTCGGGATTCTGATGACGTCATCGGGACGTCGTCAAAAGTGCTTCGGGCTCCTGATGACGTCATCAGGACGTCGTCTGAAGTGCTTCGGGCTTCTGATGACGTCATCGGGACATCGTAGAAAATACTTCGGGATTCTGATGACGTCATCGGGACGTCGTGAAAAATGCTTCGGGATTCTGATGACGTCATCGGGACGTCGTCAAAAGTGCTTCGGGCTTCTGATGACGTCATCGGGACGTCGTGAAAAGTGCTTCGGGCTTCTGATGACGTCATCGGGACGTCGTGAAAAGTGCTTCGGGATTCTGATGACGTCATCTGGACATCGTGAAAAATGCTTCGGGATTCTGATGACGTCATCTGGACGTCGTGAAAAATGCTTCGGGATTCTGATGACGTCATCGGGACGTCGTCAAAAGTGCTTCGGGCTCCTGATGACGTCATCAGGACGTCGTCTGAAGTGCTTCGGGCTTCTGATGACGTCATCGGGACGTCGTGAAAAGTGCTTCGGGATTCTGATGACGTCATCAGGACGTCGTCTGAAGTGCTTCGGGCTTCTGATGACGTCATCGGGACGTCGTAAAAAATGCTTCGGAATTCTGATGACGTCATCTGGACGTCGTGAAAAATGCTTCGAGATTCTGATGACGTCATCAGGACGTCGTCTGAAGTGCTTCGGGCTTCTGATGACGTCATCAGGACGTCGTCTGAAGTGCTTCGGGCTTCTGATGACGTCATCGGGACGTCGTGATAAGTGCTTCGAGATACTGATGACGTCATCGGGACGTCGTCGAAAGTGCTTCGGGATTCTGAGGACGTCATCGGGACGTCGTCAAAAGTGCTTCGGGCTCCTGATGACGTCATCAGGACGTCGTCTGAAGTGCTTCGGGCTTCTGATGACGTCATCGGGACATCGTGGAAAATGCTTCGGGATTCTGATGACGTCATCTGGACGTCGTGAAAAATGCTTCGGGATTCTGATGACGTCATCGGAACGTCGTGAAAAATGCTTCGGGATTCTGATGACGTCATCGGGACGTCGTGAAAAGTGCTTCGGGCTTCTGATGACGTCATCGGGACGTCGTAAAAAATGCTTCGGAATTCTGATGACGTCATCTGGACGTCGTGAAAAATGCTTCGAGATTCTGATGACGTCATCGGGACGTCGTCAAAAGTGCTTCGGGCTCCTGATGACGTCATCAGGACGTCGTCTGAAGTGCTTCGGGCTTCTGATGACGTCATCGGGACGTCGTGAAAAGTGCTTCGGGATTCTGATGACGTCATCAGGACGTCGTCTGAAGTGCTTCGGGCTTCTGATGACGTCATCGGGACGTCGTCAAAAGTGCTTCGGGCTTCTGATGACGTCATCGGGACGTCGTCAAAAGTGCTTCGGGCTCCTGATGACGTCATCTGGACATCGTGAAAAATGCTTCGGGATTCTGATGACGTCATCGGGACGTCGTCAAAAGTGCTTCAGGCTCCTGATGACGTCATCAGGACGTCGTCTGAAGTGCTTCGGGCTTCTGATGACGTCATCTGGACGTCGTGAAAATTGCTTCGGGATTCTGATGACGTCATCTGGACGTCGTGGAAAATGCTTCGGTATTCTGATTACGTCATCGGGACGTCGTGAAAAATGCTTTTGGATTCTGATGACGTCATCGGGACGTCGTCTGAAGTGCTTCGGGCTTCTGATGACGTCATCGGGACGTCGTGAAAAGTGCTTCGGGATTCTGATGACGTCATCTGGACATCGTGAAAAATGCTTCGGGATTCTGATGACGTCATCGGGACGTCGTGAAAAGTGGTTCGGGCTCCTGATGACGTCATCAGGACGTCGTCTGAAGTGCTTCGGGCTTCTGATGACGTCATCGGGACGTCGTGAAAAATGCTTCGGGATTCTGATGACGTCATCTGGACGTCGTGAAAAATGCTTCGGGATTCTGATGACGTCATCGGGACGTCGTCAAAAGTGCTTCGGGCTCCTGATGACGTCATCAGGACGTCGTCTGAAGTGCTTCGGGCTTCTGATGACGTCATCGGGACGTCGTGAAAAATGCTTCGGAATTCTGATGACGTCATCTGGACGTCGTGAAAAATGCTTCGAGATTCTGATGACGTCATCAGGACGTCGTCTGAAGTGCTTCGGGCTTCTGATGACGTCATCGGGACGTCGTGAAAAGTGCTTCGGGCTCCTGATGACGTCATCAGGACGTCGTGAAAAGTGCTTCGGGATTCTGATGACGTCATCGGGACGTCGTGAAAAGTGCTTCGGGATTCTGATGACGTCATCAGGACGTCGTCTGAAGTGCTTCGGGCTTCTGATGACGTCATCGGGACGTCGTGAAAAATGCTTCGGGATTCTGATGACGTCATCGGGACGTCGTCAAAAGTGCTTCGGGATTCTGATGACGTCATCTGGACGTCGTGAAAAATGCTTCGGGATTCTGATGACGTCATCGGGACGTCGTCAAAAGTGCTTCGGGCTCCTGATGACGTCATCAGGACGTCGTCTGAAGTGCTTCGGGCTTCTGATGACGTCATCGGGACGTCGTGAAAAGTGCTTCGGGATTCTGATGACGTCATCTGGACATCGTGAAAAATGCTTCGGGATTCTGATGACGTCATCGGGACATCGTGGAAAACACTTCGGGATTCTGATGACGTCTTCGGGACGTCGTCAAAAGTGCTTCGGGCTCCTGATGACGTCATCAGGACGTCGTCTGAAGTGCTTGGGGATTCTGATGACGTCATCTGGACATCGTAAAAAATGCTTCGGGATCCTGATGACGTCATCTGGACATCGCGAAAAGTGCTTCGGGCTTCTGATGACGTCATCGGGACGTCGTCTGAAGTGCTTCGGGCTTCTGATGACGTCATCGGGACATCGTGGAAAATGCTTCGGGATTCTGATGACGTCATCGGGACGTCGTGAAAAATGCTTCGGGATTCTGATGACGTCATCGGGACGTCGTCAAAAGTGCTTCGGGCTCCTGATGACGTCATCGGGACGTCGTCAAAAGTGCTTCGGGCTCCTGATGACGTCATCAGGACGTCGTCTGAAGTGCTTCGGGCTCCTGATGACGTCATCAGGACGTCGTCTGAAGTGCTTCGGGCTTCTGATGACGTCATCGGGACATCGTGGAAAATACTTCGGGATTCTGATGACGTCATCGGGACGTCGTGAAAAATGCTTCGGGATTCTGATGACGTCATCGGGACGTCGTCAAAAGTGCTTCGGGCTTCTGATGACGTCATCAGGACGTCGTCTGAAGTGCTTCGGGCTTCTGATGACGTCATCAGGACGTCGTCTGAAGTGCTTCGGGATTCTGATGACGTCATCGGGACGTCGTGAAAAATGCTTCGGGATTCTGATGACGTCATCTGGACGTCGTGAAAAATGCTTCGGGATTCTGATGACGTCATCGGGACGTCGTCAAAAATGCTTCGGGCTTCTGATGACGTCATCGGGACGTCGTGAAAAGTGCTTCGGGATTCTGATGACGTCATCGGGACGTCGTGAAAAGTGCTTCGGGATTCTGATGACGTCATCAGGACGTCGTCTGAAGTGCTTCGGGCTTCTGATGACGTCATCGGGACGTCGTCAAAAGTGCTTCGGGCTCCTGATGACGTCATCAGGACGTCGTCTGAAGTGCTTCGGGCTTCTGATGACGTCATCGGGACGTCGTGAAAAGTGCTTCGGGATTCTGATGACGTCATCTGGACATCGTGAAAAATGCTTCGGGATTCTGATGACGTCATCGGGACGTCGTCTGAAGTGCTTCGGGCTCCTGATGACGTCATCAGGACGTCGTCTGAAGTGCTTCGGGCTTCTGATGACGTCATCGGGACGTCGTGAAAAATGCTTCGGGATTCTGATGACGTCATCGGGACGTCGTGAAAAGTGCTTCGGGATTCTGATGACGTCATCGGGACGTCGTCAAAAGTGCTTCGGGCTTCTGATGACGTCATCGGGACGTCGTGAAAAGTGCTTCGGGATTCTGATGACGTCATCTGGACATCGTGAAAAATGCTTCGGGATTCTGATGACGTCATCGGGACGTCGTGAAAAATGCTTCGGGATTCTGATGACGTCATCGGGACGTCGTCAAAAGTGCTTCGGGCTCCTGATGACGTCATCAGGACGTCGTCTGAAGTGCTTCGGGCTTCTGATGACGTCATCGGGACGTCGTGAAAAGTGCTTCGGGATTCTGATGACGTCATCTGGACGTCGTGAAAAATGCTTCGGGATTCTGATGACGTCATCGGGACGTCGTCTGAAGTGCTTCGGGCTTCTGATGACGTCATCGGGACGTCGTCAAAAGTGCTTCGGGCTCCTGATGACGTCATCAGGACGTCGTCTGAAGTGCTTCGGGATTCTGATGACGTCATCTGGACATCGTGAAAAATGCTTCGGGATTCTGATGACGTTATCGGGACGTCGTCTGAAGTGCTTCGGGATTCTTATGACGTCATCGGGACGTCGTCAAAAGTGCTTCGGGCTCCTGATGACGTCATCAGGACGTCGTCTGAAGTGCTTCGGGCTTCTGATGACGTCATCTGGACATCGTGAAAAATGCTTCGGGATTCTGATGACGTCATCTGGACGTCGTGAAAAATGCTTCGGGATTCTGATGACGTCATCGGGACGTCGTCAAAAGTGCTTCGGGCTCCTGATGACGTCATCAGGACGTCGTCTGAAGTGCTTCGGGCTTCTGATGACGTCATCGGGACGTCGTGAAAAGTGCTTCGGGATTCTGATGACGTCATCTGGACGTCGTGAAAAATGCTTCGGGATTCTGATGACGTCATCGGGACGTCGTCAAAAGTGCTTCGGGCTCCTGATGACGTCATCAGGACGTCGTCTGAAGTGCTTCGGGCTTCTGATGACGTCATCGGGACGTCGTCAAAAGTGCTTCGGGCTCCTGATGACGTCATCTGGACATCGTGAAAAATGCTTCGGGATTCTGATGACGTTATCGGGACGTCGTCTGAAGTGCTTCGGGATTCTTATGACGTCATCGGGACGTCGTCAAAAGTGCTTCGGGCTCCTGATGACGTCATCAGGACGTCGTCTGAAGTGCTTCGGGCTTCTGATGACGTCATCGGGACGTCGTGAAAAGTGCTTCGGGATTCTGATGACGTCATCTGGACATCGTGAAAAATGCTTCGGGATTCTGATGACGTCATCTGGACGTCGTGAAAAATGCTTCGGGCTCCTGATGACGTCATCGGGACGTCGTCAAAAGTGCTTCGGGCTTCTGATGACGTCATCGGGACGTCGTCAAAAGTGCTTCGGGATTCTGATGACGTCATCGGGACGTCGTCAAAAGTGCTTCGGGCTCCTGATGACGTCATCAGGACGTCGTCTGAAGTGCTTCGGGCTTCTGATGACGTCATCAGGACGTCGTCTGAAGTGCTTCGGGCTTCTGATGACGTCATCGGGACGTCGTAAAAAATGCTTCGGAATTCTGATGACGTCATCTGGACGTCGTGAAAAATGCTTCGAGATTCTGATGACGTCATCGGGACGTCGTCAAAAGTGCTTCGGGCTCCTGATGACGTCATCAGGACGTCGTCTGAAGTGCTTCGGGCTTCTGATGACGTCATCGGGACGTCGTGAAAAGTGCTTCGGGCTCCTGATGACGTCATCAGGACGTCGTCTGAAGTGCTTCGGGCTTCTGATGACGTCATCGGGACGTCGTGAAAAGTGCTTCGGGATTCTGATGACGTCATCTGGACGTCGTGAAAAATGCTTCGGGATTCTGATGACGTCATCGGGACGTCGTCAAAAGTGCTTCGGGCTCCTGATGACGTCATCAGGACGTCGTCTGAAGTGCTTCGGGCTTCTGATGACGTCATCTGGACGTCGTCTGAAGTGCTTCGGGCTTCTGATGACGTCATAGGGACGTCGTGAAAAATGCTTCGGGATTCTGATGACGTCATCTGGACGTCGTGAAAATTGCTTCGGGATTCTGATGACGTCATCTGGACGTCGTGAAAAATGCTTCGGGCTTCTGATGACGTCATCGGGACGTCGTGAAAAGTGCTTCGGGATTCTGATGACGTCATCAGGACGTCGTCTGAAGTGCTTCGGGCTTCTGATGACGTCATCGGGACGTCGTCAAAAGTGCTTCGGGCTCCTGATGACGTCATCAGGACGTCGTCTGAAGTGCTTCGGGCTTCTGATGACGTCATCAGGACGTCGTGGAAAATACTTCGGGATTCTGATGACGTCATCGGGACGTCGTGAAAAATGCTTCGGGATTCTGATGACGTCATCGGGACGTCGTCAAAAGTGCTTCGGGCTCCTGATGACGTCATCAGGACGTCGTCTGAAGTGCTTCGGGCTTCTGATGACGTCATCGGGACGTCGTGAAAAGTGCTTCGGGATTCTGATGACGTCATCGGGACGTCGTGAAAAGTGCTTCGGGATTCTGATGACGTCATCGGGACGTCGTGGAAAATGCTTCGGGATTCTGATGGCATTATCTGGACATCGTGAAAAGTGCTTCCGAATTCTGATGACGTCACCTGGACATCGTGAAAAGTGCTTCGGGATTCTGATGACGTCATCGGGACGTCTTGATAAGTGCTTCGGGATTCTGATGACGTCATCAGGACGTCGTCTGAAGTGCTTCGGGCTTCTGATGACGTCATCGGGACGTCGTCAAAAGTGCTTCGGGCTCCTGATGACGTCATCAGGACGTCGTCTGAAGTGCTTCGGGCTTCTGATGACGTCATCGGGACGTCGTGAAAAATGCTTCGGGATTCTGATGACGTCATCTGGACGTCGTGAAAAATGCTTCGAGATTCTGATGACGTCATCGGGACGTAAGTGCTTCGGGCTCCTGATGACGTCATCAGGACGTCGCCTAAAGTGCTTCGGGCTTCTGATGACGTCATCGGGACGTCGTGAAAAGTGCTTCGGGATTCTGATGACGTCATCGGGACGTCGTGAAAAGTGCTTCGGGATTCTGATGACGTCATCTGGACATCGTGAAAAATGCTTCGGGATTCTGATGACGTCATCTGGACGTCGTGAAAAATGCTTCGGGATTCTGATGACGTCATCGGGACGTCGTCAAAAGTGCTTCGGGCTCCTGATGACGTCATCAGGACGTCGTCTGAAGTGCTTCGGGCTTCTGATGACGTCATCGGGACGTCGTAAAAAATGCTTCGGAATTCTGATGACGTCATCTGGAAAAATGCTTCGGGATTCTGATGGCGTTATCTGGACATCGTGAAAAGTGCTTCGGGCTTCTGATGACGTCATCGGGACGTCGTGAAAAGTGCTTCGGGCTTCTGATGACGTCATCGGGACGTCGTGAAAAGTGCTTCGGGATTCTGATGACGTCATCGGGACGTCGTGAAAAGTGCTTCGGGATTCTGATGACGTCATCGGGACGTCGTCAAAAGTGCTTCGGGCTCCTGATGACGTCATCAGGACGTCGTCTGAAGTGCTTCGGGCTTCTGATGACGTCATCGGGACGTCGTGAAAAGTGCTTCGGGATTCTGATGACGTCATCAGGACGTCGTCTGAAGTGCTTCGGGCTTCTGATGACGTCATCGGGACGTCGTCAAAAGTGCTTCGGGCTCCTGATGACGTCATCTGGACATCGTGAAAAATGCTTCGGGATTCTGATGACGTCATCTGGACATCGTGAAAAATGCTTCGGGATTCTGATGACGTCATCTGGACGTCGTGAAAAATGCTTCGGGATTCTGATGACGTCATCGGGACGTCGTCTGAAGTGCTTCGGGCTTCTGATGACGTCATCAGGACGTCGTCTGAAGTGCTTCGGGCTTCTGATGACGTCATCGGGACATCGTAGAAAATACTTCGGGATTCTGATGACGTCATCGGGACGTCGTGAAAAATGCTTCGGGATTCTGATGACGTCATCGGGACGTCGTCAAAAGTGCTTCGGGCTCCTGATGACGTCATCAGGACGTCGTCTGAAGTGCTTCGGGCTTCTGATGACGTCATCGGGACGTCGTGAAAAATGCTTCGGGATTCTGATGACGTCATCTGGACATCGTAAAAAATGCTTCGGGATCCTGATGACGTCATCTGGACATCGCGAAAAGTGCTTCGGGCTCCTGATGACGTCATCAGGACGTCGTCTGAAGTGCTTCGGGCTTCTGATGACGTCATCGGGACGTCGTGAAAAGTGCTTCGGGATTCTGATGACGTCATCAGGACGTCGTCTGAAGTGCTTCGGGCTTCTGATGACGTCATCGGGACGTCGTGAAAAGTGCTTCGGGATTCTGATGACGTCATCAGGAAGTCGTCTGAGGTGCTTCGGGCTTCTGATGACGTCATCAGGACGTCGTCTGAAGTGCTTCGGGATTCTGATGACGTCATCGGGATATCGTGGAAAATACTTCGGGATTCTGATGACGTCATCGGGACGTCGTGAAAAATGCTTCGGGATTCTGATGACGTCATCAGGACGTCGTCTGAGGTGCTTCGGGCTTCTGATGACGTCATCTGGACGTCGTCTGAAGTGCTTCGGGCTTCTGATGACGTCATAGGGACGTCGTGAAAAATGCTTCGGGATTCTGATGACGTCATCTGGACATCGCGAAAAGTGCTTCGGGCTTCTGATGACGTCATCGGGACGTCGTAGAAAGTGCTTCGGGCTCCTGATGACGTCATCAGGACGTCGTCTGAAGTGCTTCGGGCTTCTGATGACGTCATCGGGACATCGTAGAAAATACTTCGGGATTCTGATGACGTCATCTGGACATCGTGAAAAATGCTTCGGGATTCTGATGACGTCATCGGGACATCGTGGAAAATACTTCGGGATTCTGATGACGTCATCGGGACGTCGTGAAAAATGCTTCGGGATTCTGATGACGTCATCGGGACGTCGTCAAAAGTGCTTCGGGCTCCTGATGACGTCATCAGGACGTCGTCTGAAGTGCTTCGGGCTTCTGATGACGTCATCGGGACATCGTAGAAAATACTTCGGGATTCTGATGACGTCATCGGGACGTCGTGAAAAATGCTTCGGGATTCTGATGACGTCATCGGGACGTCGTCTGAAGTGCTTCGGGCTTCTGATGACGTCATCGGGACGTCGTCAAAAGTGCTTCGGGCTCCTGATGACGTCATCAGGACGTCGTCTGAAGTGCTTCGGGCTTCTGATGACGTCATCTGGACATCGTGAAAAATGCTTCGGGATTCTGATGACGTCATCTGGACGTCGTGAAAAATGCTTCGGGATTCTGATGACGTCATCAGGACGTCGTCTGAAGTGCTTTGGGCTTCTGATGACGTCATCGGGACATCGTAGAAAATACTTCGGGATTCTGATGACGTCATCGGGACGTCGTGAAAAATGCTTCGGGATTCTGATGACGTCATCGGGACGTCGTCAAAAGTGCTTCGGGCTCCTGATGACGTCATCGGGACGTCGTGAAAAGTGCTTCGGGATTCTGATGACGTCATCGGGACGTCGTCAAAAGTGCTTCGGGCTCCTGATGACGTCATCAGGACGTCGTCTGAAGTGCTTCGGGCTTCTGATGACGTCATCGGGACGTCGTGAAAAGTGCTTCGGGATTCTGATGACGTCATCGGGACGTCGTGAAAAGTGCTTCGGGATTCTGATGACGTCATCAGGACGTCGTCTGAAGTGCTTCGGGCTTCTGATGACGTCATCAGGACGTCGTCTGAAGTGCTTCGGGCTTCTGATGACGTCATCGGGACGTCGTGAAAAGTGCTTCGGGATTCTGATGACGTCATCAGGACGTCGTCTGAAGTGCTTCGGGCTTCTGATGACGTCATCAGGACGTCGTCTGAAGTGCTTCGGGCTTCTGATGACGTCATCGGGACGTCGTAAAAAATGCTTCGGAATTCTGATGACGTCATCAGGACGTCGTCTGAGGTGCTTCGGGCTTCTGATGACGTCATCTGGACGTCGTCTGAAGTGCTTCGGGCTTCTGATGACGTCATCGGGACGTCGTAAAAAATGCTTCGGAATTCTGATGACGTCATCTGGACGTCGTGAAAAATGCTTCGAGATTCTGATGACGTCATCAGGACGTCGTCTGAAGTGCTTCGGGCTTCTGATGACGTCATCAGGACGTCGTCTGAAGTGCTTCGGGCTTCTGATGACGTCATCAGGACGTCGTGAAAATGCTTCGGGATTCTGATGACGTCATCTGGACGTCGTGAAAAATGCTTCGGGATTCTGATGACGTCATCGGGACGTCGTCAAAAGTGCTTCGGGCTCCTGATGACGTCATCAGGACGTCGTCTGAAGTGCTTCGGGCTTCTGATGACGTCATCGGGACATCGTGGAAAATACTTCGGGATTCTGATGACGTCATCGGGACGTCGTGAAAAATGCTTCGGGCTTCTGATGACGTCATCGGGACGTCGTGAAAAATGCTTCGGGATTCTGATGACGTCATCTGGACGTCGCGAAAAATGCTTAGGGATTCTGATGACGTCATCTGGACATCGTGAAAAATGCTTCGGGATTCTGATGACGTCATCGGGACGTCGTCAAAAGTGCTTCGGGCTCCTGATGACGTCATCAGGACGTCGTCTGAAGTGCTTCGGGATTCTGATGACGTCATCTGGACATCGTGAAAAATGCTTCGGGATTCTGATGACGTCATCTGGACGTCGTGAAAAATGCTTCGGGATTCTGATGACGTCATCGGGACGTCGTGAAAAGTGCTTCGGGATTCTGATGACGTCATCAGGACGTCGTCTGAAGTGCTTCGGGCTTCTGATGACGTCATCAGGACGTCGTCTGAAGTGCTTCGGGCTTCTGATGACGTCATCAGGACGTCGTCTGAAGTGCTTCGGGCTTCTGATGACGTCATCGGGACGTCGTGAAAAGTGCTTCGGGATTCTGATGACGTCATCGGGACGTCGTGAAAAATGCTTCGGGATTCTGATGACGTCATCTGGACGTCGTGAAAAGTGCTTCGGGCTTCTGATGACGTCATCGGGACGTCGTGAAAAGTGCTTCGGGATTCTGATGACGTCATCTGGACATCGTGAAAAATGCTTCGGGATTCTGATGACGTCATCTGGACGTCGTGAAAAATGCTTCGGGATTCTGATGACGTCATCGGGACGTCGTCAAAAGTGCTTCGGGCTCCTGATGACGTCATCAGGACGTCGTCTGAAGTGCTTCGGGCTTCTGATGACGTCATCGGGACGTCGTCGAAAGTGCTTCGGGACTCTGATGACGTCATCGGGACGTCGTCAAAAGTGCTTCGGGCTCCTGATGACGTCATCAGGACGTCGTCTGAAGTGCTTCGGGCTTCTGATGACGTCATCGGGACATCGTGGAAAATGCTTCGGGATTCTGATGACGTCATCTGGACATCGCGAAAA
The DNA here is from genome assembly GCA_029168955.1 of Aplectana chamaeleonis. Classification (NCBI taxonomy): domain Eukaryota; kingdom Metazoa; phylum Nematoda; class Chromadorea; order Rhabditida; family Cosmocercidae; genus Aplectana; species Aplectana chamaeleonis. The sequence continues at coordinate 2,244,862 of JAPDOI010000074.1, forward strand.
GTGCTTCGGGCTTCTGATGACGTCATCGGGACGTCGTCGAAAGTGCTTCGGGACTCTGATGACGTCATCGGGACGTCGTCAAAAGTGCTTCGGGCTCCTGATGACGTCATCAGGAGCCCGAAGCACTTTTGACGACGTCCCGATGTAACATCAGAATCTCGAAGCATTTTTCACGACGTCCAGATGACGTCATCAGAATTCCGAAGCATTTTTTACGACGTCCCGATGACGTCATCAGAAGCCCGAAGCACTTCAGACGACGTCCTGATCACGTCATCAGGAGCCCGAAGCACTTTTGACGACGTCCCGATGACGTCATCAGAATCCCGAAGCATTTTTCACGACGTCCAGATGACGTCATCAGAATCCCGAAGCAATTTTCACGATGTCCAGATGACGTCATCAGAATCCCGAAGCACTTTTCACGACGTCCCGATGACGTCATCAGAAGCCCGAAGCACTTCAGACGACGTCCTGATGACGTCATCAGGAGCCCGAAGCACTTTTGACGACGTCCCGATGACGTCATCAGAATCCCGAAGCACTTCAGACGACGTCCCGATGACGTCATCAGAAGCCCGAAGCACTTCAGACGACGTCCTGATGACGTCATCAGGAGCCCGAAGCACTTTTGACGACGTCCCGATGACGTCATCAGAATCCCGAAGCATTTTTCACGACGTCCAGATGACGTCATCAGAATCCCGAAGCTTTTTTCACGATGTCCAGATGACGTCATCAGAATCCCGAAGCACTTTTCACGATGTCCAGGTGACGTCATCAGAATTCGGAAGCACTTTTCACGATGTCCAGATAACGCCATCAGAATCCCGAAGTATTTTCCACGATATCCCGATGACGTCATCAGAATCCCGAAGCACTTCAGACGACGTCCTGATGACGTCATCAGGAGCCCGAAGCACTTTTCACGACGTCCCTATGACGTCATCGTTGTGGAATTTGTCATTGGAATAATCGTCGGTAATAAATGTAACAGCTTATAGAACTTTTGAAGCTGCATATAGACAGATTTTTAGTCTGTTCCTCAATTTTTGGTAGCTCAGATCCAAATAATCAAAGATTATTCGAATATTCGAAAAATATTCGACTTTCTGAATGAGTTTTTAATATTCAATCGATTCGAGTGAAGAAAACACTTTTCGAAACAGTCATTCATTTGACGTTTTTGTTAAGGTGATATTCGAATAGTTCATTCATTCGAAATTTCCCATAGCGCAATATTCGAATTAATCATCCATTCAGAATTTCGGAAAACACAATATTCGAAAAGTTCATTCATTCGGAAACCTTGAAAAACGCAATATTCGAAAGACTCATTCATTCGGAAATTCTGAGAAATCCATATTTGAAAAATTCATTCATTCGAAAATCCTGAAAAATCCATATTCGAAAAATTCATTCATTTGGAAATTCCAGAAAATCCATATTCGAAAAATTCATTCGTTCGGAACTTCCGAAAGGGGCCATATTCGAAAAATTCATTCATTCTGAAATCTCGAAAAACGCAATTTTCGAAAAATTCATTCATTCGGAAATTTCGAAAAACACATTCGAAAAATTCATTCATTCGGAAATTTTCAAAAACGCCATATTCGAATTATTCATTCATTCGAAAAAAAATCGTCGAATACCAAAGTATAGTCTCCAGTGTCTTTTCAGCTCCAGTGGGGAGGGGCTCTAATAGAGGGGGGTGTTTTCATTTTTAATTGGGGGTTCAATTAGAGGGAGGGATCCGAATAGAGCGGGGTGTTCATAACAGGAAGTTTGGTAGATGTACGTTCGAAATAGGAAGTTGTGAAAGACTCCAACGGAATAGTATTACGAATTTGAAAAGGAATATAGATACAAGGCACCGTATTTCCTAAGTAGCACTATACGACTGCACTCAAGTGGTGTACAAACTACAGGTTTTCACGACTGAATTGAATTTTTGGCGAGAGGCGGAACTCAAACAAAAAGAAGCTCGACGCCCAAGCCGATTCGGCCACTTTCCTAAAGATACGCGATAAGCACGTGCATCCCTTCCTGACACGGGAGAGTGTCTATCGTGTCGAGAAGGGCGGAATAGTGCATATCATAGGCAAAGCGTGCACGCCAAAAAGAAGCTCGACGCCCATTTCCAAGGGGAGCGTACGACGCACTCTTGAGAAAGGACTCAGATTTCGGCAAGGTCGTCGGATCGATTACCAAAGTTTGCGGTACTTCACCCCGCCCAGCCACTGGCAGCCCCGTCCAACAGCTGGCGAGCCGTGCTGGTGCTCGCTGCATTGGCAGCCCTGCGTGCCTTCCAGTGTACCGACAGCGCCCGCTGCCGAGGTGCCATTCGCGTAGCGGTGCGCCGTATGTATATTTTTGGGCTTCAAGACCAGCCCATATCATTCAGAGGGGGGGGGCTCATCGCGCGGGCCTTTCAGATTCAGTGGCTTGTTTTATGGGCGGCTTGTTGCCCGGGTATCAAACAGTCACTGCCGCGGGCGACAGAACTTTGAATTTTGGGCTTTACGGCCACTATGCCGCTGACAATGCCAGGCTTCTAAATGGGTGTAGAGTGGCATTTTGTCTGAGTAAGTTCCAGATTAATGCGCGCCGTTATCGGTCAGAAATCAAATAAGAATTCTTATTTGATCGTATAGAGAAGCCATTCATTGAGGGAAGTTCTTAACTTTTTCAATAATGTTTTTTATCTCTTCATGCGTGGAGTTTATCATCTGTTACGTTGACATACTCTGAACCAAACGAGTTGACAAGCGGAGAGTTCAAAGAAGAAGCGCTCCCACCTGCATCTCTGAGAGAAATTGCTGCTGCGGCTTCGCGATAGTGCCGCTTCGGCGCCTACAGGCACCGAATCGGCTATATCGCGGCACCGCGGAGCCGCAGCGGCTACGCGGCAGTGCTGACGCCGCTCCGGCAGAGAATCTCATACGAAGTTATGCAAGGCGGACTAAAAACGAAAATACGCAGCTGCGGTTGTTAGGTCACTCTGCCTAATCATAGTCGGCCGAAAACCGGACTGCGCCGTCCTCTTCAGCTCCGAATGATTCTACGCCGTCCTCCGCCGTCCCTAGTGGTCGGCTGTATGCGTATCGATTAGGCTGGCGCACTCGAGCGCACTGCAGACGGCGCAGGACGGACACATCGGGGGTATATCGATCAATATATTGCATACGTATCGACCGGGACGGACTCGGAGGGGCCAGGACGCAGCGCGCGGGTGCACTCCGGACACATCGGGGGATTTTTCGCCTTGAGTGCGCAATGCATTGCATACGTATCGACCGGGGTGGCTACAGCTTATCAACCGACTTAGACGGGACCCCTTATCACAGAGGTTTCCGCCAAATATGGAATGTACATCAAACTTGGGTAATTGAACTGGCGACAATTTCGTTTTACCACACAGGACAGTGCATCGTACTCCACGCTTATTCGCTGCTGCGTCCTCGCGGAGCCGGTGCGGTTCTAACGCGCAGCCAATGCGGTACTGACGCGCTGATGTCGAGGCTCAAGACACGGCAACAGAATCGTCCTATCATGGAGCCACGCAGCGGTAGTATCGCGGCATAGTCGAGGTCGCGGTGCTTTTCCGGCACTGGAGCGGCAATTTTCTCAGAGAGGTCCCTGATGTTTTGGATTACGGTAAGACAGATGTTGCCTCGCTCGGAAATCACGTACGCGACGCAGCATCTGTCTTACCGTAGTTCGAAGAGATGTTCCACCGATTTTTTCACGCGCTCATTCTTTTTCGGCATGCACGGATATTTATCACTCGTAACATGGACATTTTTGTTATGTACTTAACTTAGCTTAACTCGTACAACGCCAAAATGGTTTCCATAGTTCTGGTCCAAAGTCAGGGAAATCGAATCTACTCGCAAAAAACCAATTTATCCGTCCGTTTAGAGAATGCAAAAACCGGCTCAATTCTTCGTTTCTCATCAGAATCTAACTTATTGTTTTGAAGCATGAAGTTGATGTTTCTCGGACCAGAAAGTAAGATAATCTAATTAAGTGGATTAAGGATTGCAAAAATGGATTTAATCCGTTCAGGATTGCAAACATTGAATTTGCTGGTTTATCCAATCGCAAGAAATCGAAATATTGTAAAATGCGAAAATTGGACTTCGAGTTAATTAATTTATTAAAGTGAAAACTAAACTTGTTGGTTGGTCTTATATTAAAAAATCCTGTCGGTAGCTCATTGATTTCGATACTCTCTCTATTTTGAGGAATTCTAGCGATAAATAGAAAAAGTGAATTTTTCAAAGAATGCTCTTCATATGTGACATGTTCAATGCATCCGACTCTCAAGAAAAAATTGAATTTCAAATCAAGAGAGTCTGGCCATCAAGCATAGAACAAATGAGGAAGAGAAGCGATCGGTCTAAAGGTTCAACGAAAGCTACAGAGACAGATTTCAGCACTAGTTGACACATTGCGAAAGCTACAGGAAGGGCCTTCCAAAATGTAAGTCATGTACAAATATGAGGTCGAATAGAGAAATGAAAGCAACACGAAACTTAATGAATGGAAGACGGAAATCGCGAAAGCTCATTGACGGGAAGATATTACCCGTCTTCAATCGACGGGTAGGCAGGAACCTACCTGTTTACCCGCCGGGTAGCCAGGAACCTACCTGTCTACCCGCCGGGTAGCCAGGAACCTACCTGTCTACCCGCCGGGTAGCGAGGAACCTACCTGTCTACCCGCCGGGTAGCCAGGTCCTCTCCCGTCTACCCGCTTGGTAGCCGGGTAAATGGATGGCGGAAAACTCGTCCGACAGCGAGGAGGTTTTAACGTTCCCGGGAAGCTTTCTGAAATTTCATTAATACGGCCACGGGTGTTATTTACTACCTTCATGTTTTTCATACGTATCCGAACGGGTCGGCCACGGTGATTTTCTCAACCAACTCTGACCGGGGCCTTAGGCCCCGGTCATGGTGATCGCTTAGCCAGCCCGGTCGATAATCATGAAAGCCTGCTGACCTACAGCCGGATGCAGAATCTGCCCGCAGTTCTTCGCTTGCGAATGAAACTACATAACTCAAAACCTGCACAGTCAGAAACTACCTTCCATTCCATCTGGGCACTTTCACATCACTGGAACGAAGCGGTTTTCCATACTCATTATTTCGTTTCCTCCGCCCCATTCCTTCACAGAACAGCCGCTTCGATTCCATGAATTTGATATGAAAAAGCTCTGCTGAGTTGCGAATGGAGATAGCTCTAACAATTTGTTTTTGAATTTAGATGCTGATAAGTAAGTACCATTTATTGCAGAAAAAACCAGTAGGCTGGTGAAGAAGAATGAGGGAAAACTAAATATGGGGTTGTGTGAATAGCCTAAGCGCGTTACGAAACTGAAAAGCAGCCGGGCGACATGACCTATGATCTAGTTCCGCAATCGCGTTCAGTCCGCAAGGTCTCATTATCATAATCGTAGAAGCGAAGCGGTTGTTTTGAGAATGATTCTAGTTGATTTTTTCAAAAATAACTGCTTCGCTTCCACGATTGTGATAATGAGGACTGAACGCGATTGCGGAACTGAACTAAACATAATATCTCAAGCTTTCTGCACGCTATGCTTGTCATCAGCACACTTTAAAAAAAGTTTTGCAAGGTGTTCTCGGACTCCTTCGCAAATTCCGATGCATCCAGCACACTATCTCAGACGACTAGCGCAAAGCTCTAGACTCTTGCTCATTCTTTTGGGTAACCTGCACAATTTTCCGGATGACCAGCAACGGGTCCCGAGCACCTGCCCACTCTCTCGGGTTTCCACGACGTCTCGATGACGTCAGCAGAAGCCCGAAGCACTTTTCGCGATGTCCCGATGACGTCATCAGAAGCCCGAAGCCCTTTTGGGACTATCGCAGACGGGGGCACCACGATTCGTTCATGAAAATTAATGGAAATCCTGATAAAAGATGTTCGATGCTGCTATCAATCATTGTTGTTGATGAAGTTCTGTAGAAATGCTTCGATTGATAGCGTTACAGATCGGTCGTTCATTTCATTTCTGACTTGAATCTTGAGTGCCCCCGGCTGGGAATAGTCCCGCACTTCAAACGACGTCCTGATGACGTCATCAGAAGCCCGAAGCACTTTTCACGATGTCCCGATGACGTCATCAGGAGCCCGAAGCACTTCTGACGACGTCCTGATGACGTCATCAGGAGCCTGAAGCACTTTCCACGACGTCCCGACGACGTCATGAGAAGCCCGAAGCACTTCTCACGACGTCCCGATGACGTCATCAGAAGCCCGAAGCACTCCAGACGGCGTCCTGATGACGTCATCAGGAGCCCTAAGCACTTTCGACGACGTCCCGATGACGTCATCAGAAGCCCGAAGCACTTTTCGCGATGTCCAGATGACGTCATCAGAATCCCGAAGCATTTTCCACGACGTCCAGATGACGTCATCAGAATCCCGAAGCATTTTTCACGGTGTCCAGATGACGTCATCAGAATCCCGAAGCATTTTCCACGACGTCCAGATGACGTCATCAGAATCCCGAAGCGCACTTTGACGACGTCCGATGACGCCACCGGAATCCCGAAGCACTTTTCGCGATGTCCAGATGACGTCATCAGAATCCCGAAGCATTTTCCACGACGTCCAGATGACGTCATCAGAATCCCGAAGCATTTTTCACGGTGTCCAGATTACGTCATCAGAATCCCGAAGCACTTCAGACGACGTCCTGATGACGTCATCAGGAGCCCGAAGCACTTTTGACGACGTCCCGATGACGTCATCAGAATCCCGAAGCATTTTTCGCGATGTCCAGATGACGTCATCAGAATCCCGAAGCATTTTTCACGACGTCCTGATGACGTCATCAGGAGCCCGAAGCACTTTTGACGACGTCCCGATGACGTCATCAGGAGCCCGAAGCACTTTTGACGACGTCCCGATGACGTCATCGGAATCCCGAAGCATTTTTCACGACGACCCGATGACGTCATCAGAATCCCGAAGCATTTTCCACGATGTCCCGATGACGTCATCAGAATTCGGAAGCACTTCTCACGATGTCCAGATAACGTCATCAGAATCCCGAAGTATTTTCCACGATATCCCGATGACGTCATCAGAATCCCGAAGCACTTCAGACGACGTCCTGGTGACGTCATCAGGAGCCCGAAGCACTTCAGACGACGTCCTGATGACGTCATCAGGAGCCCGAAGCACTTTTGACGACGTCCCGATGACGTCATCAGAAGCCCGAAGCACTTCAGACGACGTCCTGATGACGTCATCAGGAGCCCGAAGCACTTTTGACGACGTCCCGATGACGTCATCAGAAGCCCGAAGCACTTCAGACGACGTCCTGATGACGTCATCAGAATCCCGAAGCACTTTTCACGACGTCCCGATGACGTCATCAGGAGCCCGAAGCACTTTTGACGACGTCCCGATGACGTCATCAGAATCCCGAAGCATTTTTCACGACGTCCAGATGACGTCTTCAGAATCCCGAAGCATTTTTCACGACGTCCGATGACGTCATCAGAAACCCGAAGCACTTCAGACGACGTCCTGATGACGTCATCAGAATTGAAGCACATTTGACGACGTCCCGATGACGTCATCAGAATCGAAGCATTTTTCACGACGTCCAGGTGACGTCATCAGAATCCCGAAGCATTTTTCACGACGTCCCGATGACGTCATCAGAAGCCCGAAGCACTTTTCGCGATGTCCTGATGACGTCATCGGGACGTCGTGAAAAGTGCTTCGGGCTTCTGATGACGTCATCGGGACGTCGTCAAAAGTGCTTCGGGCTCCTGATGACGTCATCTGGACATCGTGAAAAATGCTTCGGGATTCTGATGACGTTATCGGGACGTCGTCTGAAGTGCTTCGGGATTCTTATGACGTCATCGGGACGTCGTCAAAAGTGCTTCGGGCTCCTGATGACGTCATCAGGACGTCGTCTGAAGTGCTTCGGGATTCTGATGACGTCATCGGGACGTCGTCAAAAGTGCTTCGGGCTCCTGATGACGTCATCAGGACGTCGTCTGAAGTGCTTCGGGCTCCTGATGACGTCATCAGGACGTCGTCTGAAGTGCTTCGGGCTTCTGATGACGTCATCGGGACGTCGTGAAAAATGCTTCGGGATTCTGATGACGTCATCTGGACGTCGTCTGAAGTGCTTCGGGCTTCTGATGACGTCATCGGGACGTCGTAAAAAATGCTTCGGGATTCTGATGACGTCATCTGGACGTCGTGAAAAATGCTTCGGGATTCTGATGACGTCATCGGGACGTCGTCAAAAGTGCTTCGGGCTCCTGATGACGTCATCGGGACGTCGTCAAAAGTGCTTCGGGCTCCTGATGACGTCATCAGGACGTCGTGAAAAATGCTTCGGGATTCTGATGACGTCATCTGGACGTCGTGAAAAATGCTTCGGGATTCTGATGACGTCATCGGGACGTCGTCAAAAGTGCTTCGGGCTCCTGATGACGTCATCAGGACGTCGTGAAAAATGCTTCGGGATTCTGATGACGTCATCTGGACATCGTGAAAAATGCTTCGGGATTCTGATGACGTCATCTGGACGTCGTGAAAAATGCTTCGGGATTCTGATGACGTCATCTGGACATCGCGAAAAGTGCTTCGGGCTTCTGATGACGTCATCGGGACGTCGTCAAAAGTGCTTCGGGCTCCTGATGACGTCATCAGGACGTCGTGAAAAATGCTTCGGGATTCTGATGACGTCATCTGGACGTCGTGAAAAATGCTTCGGGATTCTGATGACGTCATCTGGACATCGCGAAAAATGCTTCGGGATTCTGATGACGTCATCTGGACATCGCGAAAAGTGCTTCGGGCTTCTGATGACGTCATCGGGACGTCGTCGAAAGTGCTTCGGGCTCCTGATGCGTCATCAGGACGCCGTCTGAAGTGCTTCGGGCTTCTAATGACGTCATCGAAACGTCGTGAAAAGTGCTTCGGGCTTCTCATGACGTCGTCGGGACGTCGTGAAAAGTGCTTCAGGCTCCTGATGACGTCATCAGGACGTCGTCAGAAGTGCTTCGGGCTCCTGATGACGTCATCGGGACATCGTGAAAAGTGCTACGGGCTTCTGATGACGCCATCGGGACGTCTTGAAAAGTGCGGGACTATCCTAGCCGGGGGGCACTCAAGATTCAAGTCAGAAATGAAATGAACGACCGATCTGTAACGCTATCAATCGAAGCATTTCTACAGAACTTCATCAACAACAATGATTGATAGCAGCATCGAACATCTTTTATCAGGATTTCCATTAATTTTCATGAACGAATCGTGGGTGCCCCCCCCCCCCGTCTATGATAGTCCCAAAAGGGCTTCGGGCTTCTGATGACGTCATCGGGACATCGCGAAAAGTGCTTCGGGCTTCTGCTGACGTCATCGAGACGTCGTGGAAACCCGGAGAGTGGGCAGGTGCTCGGGACCCGTTGCTGGTCATCCGGAAAATTGTGCAGGTTACCCAAAAGAATGAGCAAGAGTCTAGAGCTTTGCGCTAGTCGTCTGAGATAGTGTGCTGGATGCATCGGAATTTGCGAAGGAGTCCGAGAACACCTTGCAAAACTTTTTTTAAAGTGTGCTGATGACAAGCATAGCGTGCAGAAAGCTTGAGATATTATGTTTAGTTCAGTTCCGCAATCGCGTTCAGTCCTCATTATCACAATCGTGGAAGCGAAGCGGTTGTTTTTGAAAAAATCAACTAGAATCATTCTCAAAACAACCGTTTCGCTTCTACGATTATGATAATGAGACTTTGCGGACTGAACGCGATTGCGGAACTAGATCATAGGTCATGTCGCCCGGCTGCTTTTCAGTTTCGTAACGCGCTTAGGCTATTCACACAACCCCATATTGAGTTTTCCCTCATTCTTCTTCACCAGCCTACAGGTTTTTTCTGCAATAGATGGTACTTACTTATCAGCATCTAAATTCAAAAACAAATTGTTAGAGCTATCTCCATTCGCAACTCAGCAGAGCTTTTTCTTATCAAATTCATGGAATCGAAGCGGCTGTTCTGTGAAGGAATGGGGCGGAGGAAACGAAATAATGAGTATGGAAAGCCGCTTCGTTCCAGTGATGTGAAAGTGCCCAGATGGAATGGAAGGTAGTTTCTGACTGTGCAGGTTTTGAGTTATGTAGTTTCATTCGCAAGCGAAGAACTGCGGGCAGATTCTGCATCCGGCTGTAGGCCAGCAGGCTTTCATGATTATCGACCGGGCTGGCTAAGCGACCAACTATGACCGGGGCCTAAGGCCCCGGTCAGAGTTGGTTGAGAAAATCACCGTGGCCGACCCGTTCGATACGTATGAAAAACATGAAGGTAGTAAATAACACCCGTGGCCGTATTAATGAAACTTCAGGAAGCTTCCCGGGAAGGTTAAAACCTTCCCGCTGTCGGACGAGTTTTCCGCCATCCATTTACCCGGCTACCCGACGGGTAGACGGGAAGGTTCCTGGTTACCCGGCGGGTAGACAGGTAGGTTCCTGGCTACCCGGCGGGTAGACAGGTAGGTTCCTGGCTACCCGGCGGGTAGACCGATAGGTTCCTGGCTACCCGGCGGGTAAACAGGTAGGTTCCTGCCTACCCGTCGATTGAAGACGGGTAATATCTTCCCGTCAATGAGCTTTCGCAGTTTCCGTCTTCCATTCATTGAGTTTCGTGTTGCTTTTATTTCTCTATTCGACCTCATATTTGTACATGACTTACATTTTGGAAGGCACTTCCTGTAGCTCTCGCAATGTGTCAACTCGTGCTGAATTCTGTCTCTGTAGCTTTCGTTAAACCTTTAAACCGATCGCTTCTCTTCCTCATTTGTTTTATGCTTGATGGCCAGACTCTCTTGATTTGAAATTCAATTTTTTCTTGAGAGTCGGATGCATTGAACATGCCACATATGAAGAGCATTCTTTGAAAAAAATTCACTTTTTTCTATTTATCGCTAGAATTCCCTCAAAATAGAGAGAGTATCGAAATCAATGAGCTACCGACAGGATTTTTTAATATAAGACCAACCAACAAGTTTAGTTTTCACTTTAATAAATTAATTAACTCGAATTCCAATTTTCGCATTTAACAATATTTCGATTTCTTGCGATTGGATAAACCAGCAAATTCAATGTTTGCAATCCTGAACGGATTAAATCCATTTTTGCAATCCTTAATCCACTTAATTAGATTATCTTACTTTCTGGTCCGAGAAACATCAACTTCATGCTTCAAACCAATAAGTTAGATTCTGATGAGAAACGAAGAATAGAGCCGGTTTTTGCATTCTCTAAACGGACGGATAAATTGGTTTTTTGCGAGTAGATTCGATTTCCCTGACTTTGGACCAGAACTATGGAAACCATTTTGGCGTTGTACGAGTTAAGCTAAGTTAAGTACATAACAAAAATGTCCATGTTACGAGTGATAAATATCCGTGCATGCCGAAAAAGAATGAGCGCGTGAAAAAATCGGTGGAACATCTCTTCGAACTACGGTAAGACAGATGCTGCGTCGCGTACGTGATTTCCGAGCGAGGCAACATCTGTCTTACCGTAATCCAAAACATCAGGGACCTCTGAGAAAAATTGCCGCTCCAGTGCCGGAAAAGCACCGCGACCCTCGACTATGCCGCGATACTACCGCTGCGGCTCCATGATAGGACGATTCTGTTGCCGTGTCTTGAGCCTCGACATCAGCGCGTCAGTACCGCATTGGCTGCGCGTTAGAACCGCACCGGCTCCGCGAGGACGCAGCAGCGAATAAGCGTGGAGTACGATGCACTGTCCTGTGTGGTAAAACGAAATTGTCGCCAGTTCAATTACCCAAGTTTGATGTACATTCCATATTTGGCGGAAACCTCTGTGATAAGGGGTCCGTCTAAGTCGGTTGATAAGCTGTAGCCACCCGGTCGATACGTATGCAATGCATTGCGCACTCAAGGCGAAAAATCCCGATGTGTCCGGAGTGCACCCGCGCGCTGCGTCCTGGCCCCTCCGAGTCCGTCCCGGTCGATACGTATGCAATATATTGATCGATATACCCCCGATGTGTCCGTCCTGCGCCGTCTGCAGTGCGCTCGAGTGCGCCAGCCTAATCGATACGCATACAGCCGACCACTAGGGACGGCGGAGGACGGCGTAGAATCATTCGGAGCTGAAGAGGACGGCGCAGTCCGGTTTTCGGCCGACTATGATTAGGCAGAGGACCTAACAACCGCAGCTGCGTATTTTCGTTTTTAGTCCGCCTTGCATAACTTCGTATGAGATTCTCTGCCGGAGCGGCGTCAGCACTGCCGCGTAGCCGCTGTGGCTCCGCGGTGCCGCGGTATAGCCGGTTCGGTGCCTGTAGGCGCCGAAGCGGCACTATCGCGAAAGCCGCAGCAGCAATTTCTCTCAGAGATGCAGGTGGGAGCGCTTCTTCTTTGAACTCTCCGCTTGTCAACTCGTTTGGTTCAGAGTATGTCAACGTAACAGATGATAAACTCCACGCATAAAGAGATAAAAAAAACATTATTGAAAAAGTTAAGAACTTCCCTCAATGAATGGCTCTCTCTATACGATCAAATAAGAATTCTTATTTGATTTCTGACCGATAACGGCGCGCATTAATCTGGAACTTACTCAGACAAAATGCCACTCTACACCCATTTAGAAGCCTGGCATTGTCAGCGGCATAGTGGCCGTAAAGCCCAAAATTCAAAGTTCTGTCGCCCGCGGCAGTGACTGTTTGATACCCGGGCAACAAGCCGCCCATAAAACAAGCCACTGAATCTGAAAGGCCCGCGCGATGAGCCCCCCCCTCTGAATGATATGGGCTGGTCTTGAAGCCCAAAAATATACATACGGCGCACCGCTACGCGAATGGCACCTCGGCAGCGGGCGCTGTCGGTACACTGGAAGGCACGCAGGGCTGCCAATGCAGCGAGCACCAGCACGGCTCGCCAGCTGTTGGAAGGGCTGCCAGTGGCTGGGCGGGGTGAAGTACCGCAAACTTTGGTAATCGATCCGACGACATTGCCGACATCTGAGTCCTTTCTCAAGAGTGCGTCGTACGCTCCCCTTGGAAATGGGCGTCGAGCTTCTTTTTGGCGTGCACGCTTTGCCTATGATATGCACTATTCCGCCCTTCTCGACACGATAGACACTCTCCCGTGTCAGGAAGGGATGCACGTGCTTATCGCGTATCTTTAGGAAAGTGGCCGAATCGGCTTGGGCGTCGAGCTTCTTTTTGTTTGAGTTCCGCCTCTCGCCAAAAATTCAATTCAGTCGTGAAAACCTGTAGTTTGTACACCACTTGAGTGCAGTCGTATAGTGCTACTTAGGAAATACGGTGCCTTGTATCTATATTCCTTTTCAAATTCGTAATACTATTCCGTTGGAGTCTTTCACAACTTCCTATTTCGAACGTACATCTACCAAACTTCCTGTTATGAACACCCCGCTCTATTCGGATCCCTCCCTCTAATTGAACCCCCCCAATTAAAAATGAAAACACCCCCTCTATTAGAGCCCCTCCCCACTGAGCTGAAAAGACACTGGAGACTATACTTTGGTATTCGACGATTTTTTTTTCGAATGAATGAATAATTCGAATATGGCGTTTTTCGAAATTTCCGAATGAATGAATTTTTCGAATGTGTTTTCGAAATTTCGAATGAATGAATTTTTCGAAAATTGCGTTTTCGAGATTTCAGAATGAATGAATTTTTCGAATATGGCCCCTTTCGGAAGTTCGAACGAATGAATTTTTCGAATATGGATTTTCTGGAATTTCCAAATGAATGAATTTTTCGAATATGGATTTTCAGGATTTTCGAATGAATGAATTTTTCAAATATGGATTTCTCAGAATTTCCGAATGAATGAGTCTTTCGAATATTGCGTTTTTCAAGGTTTCCGAATGAATGAACTTTTCGAATATTGTGTTTTCCGAAATTCTGAATGGATGATTAATTCGAATATTGCGCTATGGGAAATTTCGAATGAATGAACTATTCGAATATCACCTTAACAAAAACGTCAAATGAATGACTGTTTCGAAAAGTGTTTTCTTCACTCGAATCGATTGAATATTAAAAAACTCATTCAGAAAGTCGAATATTTTTCGAATATTCGAATAATCTTTGATTATTTGGATCTGAGCTACCAAAAATTGAGGAACAGACTAAAAATCTGTCTATATGCAGCTTCAAAAGTTCTATAAGCTGTTACATTTATTACCGACGATTATTCCAATGACAAATTCCACAACAGTAGATTCCTTCAACAACAATATAGTTTGTTTAGCGAAATGAACCACCGAAAATCGTTAAGAGGATCTCAAAGACGGTCTGACATTCCAAAACAACCGAGAAGGGAAGTGTTTATATGATGTTTTCTACCCGTACACTTTCCATGGCGTCCGGCGCACTCTTACATGGGTCCCGTACACTCTATCCGGCGCACTCTTACATGGATCCCGTACACTTTCCATGGCGTTTGGCGCACTCTTACATTGGTCCCGGACACTTTCTATGGCGTCCGGCGCACGCTTACACTGGTCCCATACACTCTATTCGGCGTCCGGCGCACTCTTACATGGGTCCCGTACATTTTCTATGGCGTCCGGCGCACTCTTACATGGGTCCCGTACACTTTCTATGGCGTCCGGCGCACTCTTACATGGGACCCGTACACTTTCTATGGCGTCCGGCGCACTCTTACATGGGTCCCGTACACTCTATCCGGCGTCCGGCGCACTCTTACATGGGTCCCGTACACTTTCTATGGCGTCCAGCGCACTCTTACATGGGCCCCGTACACTCTATCCGGCGTCCGGCGCACTCTTACATGGGTCCCGTACACTTTCTATGGCGTCCGGCGCACTCTTACATGGGTCCCGTACACTTTCCATGGCGTTTGGCGCACTCTTACATTGGTCCCGGACACTTTCTATGGCGTCCGGCGCACGCTTACACTGGTCCCATACACTCTATCCGGCGTCCGGCGCACTCTTACATGGGTCCCGTACACTTTCTATGGCGTCCGGCGCACTCTTACATGGGTTCCGTACACTCTATCCGGCGTCCGGCGCACTCTTACATGGGTCCCGTACACTTTCTATGGCGTCAGGCGCACTCTTACATGGGTCCCGTACACTTTCTATGGCGTCCGGCGCACTCTTACATGGGTTCCGTACACTCTATCCGGCGTCCGGCGCACTCTTACATGGGTCCCGTACACTCTATCCGGCGTCCGGCGCATCACTTACATGGGTCTTGTACACTTTCTATGGCGTCCGGCGCACTCTTACATGGGTCCCGTACACTTTCTATGGCGTCCGGCGCACTCTTACATGGGTCCCGTACACTCTATCCGGCGTCCGGCGCACTCTTACATGGGTCCCGTACACTTTCTATGGCGTCCGGCGCACTCTTACATGGGTCCCGTACACTCTATCCGGCGTCCGGCGCACTCTTACATGGGTCCCGTACACTTTCTATGGCGTCCGGCGCACTCTTACATGGGTTCCGTACACTCTATCCGGCGTCCGGCGCACTCTTACATGGGTCCCGTACACTTTCTATGGCGTCCGGCGCACTCTTACATGGGTCCCGTACACTCTATCCGGCGTCCGGCGCACTCTTACATGGGTCCCGTACACTTTCTATGGCGTCCAGCGCACTCTTACATGGGTCCCGTACACTTTCTATGGCGTCCGGCGCACCCTTACATGGGTCCCGTACACTTTCTATGGCGTCCGGCGCACTCTTACATGGGTCCCGTACACTCTATCCGGCGTCCAGCGCACTCTTACATGGGCCCCGTACACTCTATCCGGCGTCCGGCGCACTCTTACATGGCTCCCGTACACTTTCTATGGCGTCCGGCGCACTCTTACATGGGTCCCGTACACTTTCCATGGCGTTTGGCGCACTCTTACATTGGTCCGGGGCACTTTCTATGGCGTCCGGCGCACGCTCACACTGGTCCCGTACACTCTATCCGGCGTCCGGCGCACTCTTACATGGGTCCAGTACACTTTCTATGGCGTCCGGCGCACTCTTACATGGGTTCCGTACACTTTGTATGGCGTCCGGCGCACTCTTACATGGGTCCCGTACACTTTTTATGGCGTCTGGCACACTCTTACATGGGTTCCGTACACTTGTTAATGGCCACGTGAGGGCGTATGGGCGTCGCAGTGCTTATTCAAATCTCTGCGTTTCGCGCCTCCGTGAACGCGCGTCGCGTGCCTGCGTCGCAGTCTTCCCGTTGATATTTTTGAGCACTTCATAGAGTCGATTGTTCAATCTATGAAAGGGGCGTGACCGGGTAGGTGCGTTACCTACCCGGTCACGCCCCTTCCCGCTCGAAAACGTTCATTAATACGGCCACCGGTGTAGCCAGCTGTGGCTGACGCGATCAATATAAATGAATTATGTGGAACGATATCATGGATATCATTCATTTCTTAGCTAATATTATCATGTGAACATCGATCTTGTCAGCTACATCTGGTGATTTTTCTGAGATAGTTTTATAACAGTTTGGGTCATTGATTCTTGTGACCACAGAAAGAGGACTGATCTAACGGGGAGATGAAGAGGTTTTTGTCCGAAATTCTCGCATGGGATATTACTGCGTAATACCAAGAAAAAGTGAACAATTCTGTAGAAAAGGGGTCTCCCAAGCAAAAGTGGTTTGGTGCGCGTTACAAACGTTTCAACAAAAAGGGAACAATAGGGAAGTGGAATGAGGAGAGTGTACAAAAAATGAACAATATCCTCTAAAAACTCTTTTATTTGTCGAAACTTCTAAACAGCGGAAACAAACCGTTGCAGTTCTCTACGAGGACGCGCTTTTGGCTCCATAAAGGACTTTGATTATGTGAGTGCCGATAAAATATGTATATATCGCTTCCTCATACAGAACCGCCACGGTTTGTTTTCGCTGTTTAGAAGTTTCGACAAAGAAAAGAGTTTTTAGAGGATATTGTTCATTTTTGTACACTCTCCCTCATTCCACTTCCTATTGATTCCCTTTTGTTGAAACGTTTGCTGCTTTGAACGCGAGACTAAACCACTTTGCTGGCTTGGGAGACCCCTTTTTACAGAATCCTACTAGGGACTGCTTCATACTCCCCGTAGAGATTTGGAAAACCATGTTGTCGTTGCTGTAGGTCTGTGACAGTACATAGACAATCCGTGCTTGAAATTCCCTGAATGGCTGCGGGGTTTCCGAAAAATGGCCTTTTCATTGCTTCACAAAAAGGTAAGGGTAAGGTAAGGTACAGCCATCGGGGAATATTTGGGGTGTTAAGAAAAACTTTTCGGAATCGGCTCAAAACATTCATATGGGGGTGATTTAGAGCGCTGAAAAAGGTCTAGTCCTCGCCAGACTCAGGGTTACTGTAGGTTACGGTTGGCATAAAGCCTTTAAACTGCCGTTGCTCACCCTCTAAAAACAAGTTTTCAGCCCAATCTCAGACATTTTTTTTGAACATCCTGAAAATTGCCATTCGTGTACCCCTTTTATCTACGCAAAGCTAAAAAAATGCCCACTATTGGAAATCTCCTGTAAATTAAATCTCTACCAAAAGCAGGGCATTTAGGGGAGTTTAGAAAATGGATTATCAATGCTGTGTCCCATACCTACAACTATCCAACACATGGT
This sequence comes from Aplectana chamaeleonis, assembly GCA_029168955.1. Taxonomy (NCBI): domain Eukaryota; kingdom Metazoa; phylum Nematoda; class Chromadorea; order Rhabditida; family Cosmocercidae; genus Aplectana; species Aplectana chamaeleonis. The sequence goes on from JAPDOI010000074.1 coordinate 2,262,541, forward strand.
TTTATAAAAGCCCACCGAAAATGTAAAGGTAAGCCCTAGTTGAAGGTGTTCTACACATGTCTGAAGGGAGGGAGGGGATAAGGTTTGAGCCAACTGGGAAAAACTACTTTATCCCTTCATTGATTCCTAGTATTTCTCACTGCTAGAAATCAATGCAGCGACGGAGTAGTGTTTGGGTGGATGGCAAAGTGTTGTTTACAAGTTTATAGACTATACTTGTCAGCTACATTCTGCTATACGGTATCAACAACTAGATAACAGCGTTAGGCTGCTAACTTGTTATAGAGTTGTTCTTACAGTAAGAGCAATTGTTGATAACAAGTTGGTGAGTCTCAAGTTGTAATCCACGTAAGAACAACTATACCGTGGTTCGTTACGGCGACAGGCAGAAAGTTGTTCTCAAAGTCGAAATCAAGTAAATGAAAATGTTCTGAGATGCGCACCTGAACGTCGACGATTTCTTGCCCGCAGCTGATCCTGCATTGACTTATCAGCGCGTTCTGCGTTGCTATATTCTCCTGCATCATTCCGCCATTCCCCTGCATTCAGTGATCCTTATTCTTACTCATTTTTTGTTGTCCTTCGTGCTTATGTTCTGTTATCGTTTGCTTGTTTTTGCAGTAGACTTGGTATAGTATGTTTATCTTGAATTGCACAGAACACGGTGCGCCAATAGTCCTCTCTAATTGGCCCGCTAGTACCGTAGTGTACGTCCGCGACGCGTTCTCGGCAGACCTGGGTGTCACTCGGCCACCCACCCTGCCACCCGGGTCTGCCGAGAACGCGTCGTGGACGTACACTAGCGGTACTAGCAGGGCCAGTTAGAGGACTATTGGCGGACCGTGTGTTTGATGCAATTCAAGATGACTTTACTTACTTGACTTAATGTCCTGTCCTGAGCCAGTTTGGCTTTCCGAAGACGCGGTCATTCCGCATCTTCACCGAGGTGTGCCGTCCTAGTAGTCAGCCGTGTCCATTTTTCACGGTCTTCAGCCACAATTTGAACACACATTCCATCCAGCTGTCACTATTCCATTTCCTGCAGAGCAGAAACATCGCGCCTGAACTGTCTTTTCGGATGCCGAGTGACTTTAAATCCTCCTTTAACCACATCCCGTCCAGAACTTTCGCCTACATTGCCCAGGTGTTGGCCGTTTCCAGACAGGATTTGGAGAGGAAGAGAAGCATTTTCTAAAGCGTGTTGTAACGAGACGATCGATCGGCGTTCTTCTGAAGAAGTAAGGCGATGCCCGAGCAGTCGAAGTCGACTTTCCATTTGCTGCTTAGAGATGGCGTTAGGAGATGCTGGCACCTCCCTCGTGTCAAGCGTTGGGATGTACTGCGATCCCGATTTCCTTGTAAAGCGTCGCCATTCGTTGCATGGCACGTACACGCGGCCAGAAATATCCAAACAAACGCCTAAAAGAAGCTTCTACCTCTCCAGTTACCTGCCTGCAATCCAACCTTTCCCATCTGCGTTTTCAGGTGCTTTGCCCACGTCTCCGATCCGTACATCATGATGGGGCCCGAATATGGCGGATAGGTAGACCGCGCAACTTGACTTCCTTCGCGATGGTGGTAGACCACAAACACTTGGTTAGAGAATTGAATACTGCAGACGTAGCTTTCGCACATCGTTGTCGAATGATCCATTGCTGCATAACTACCATCGTTCTTCAACAAACAGCCCAAATAACAGAAATCGTCCACCAGTTCGATACGTTGTCCGTCCACACAGAACCTCCAGTTATGAGGAGAAGCGCCTCCTGAGAGACCCACATCTGCAATTCAAGATAAACAAGAGTATATGTATATAAGGCCATTACGCATGTGTACCTAATAGCTAGTATCATTAAAAGAAGGGATGATGTCAAATTGTTTTAGGAAACTGATTCAATTCCTCCCTCGTTAAATTCCACAACGGTTTGTTTCCGCTTTTTTAGAAGTTACGACACAGAGAAGAATTTATAGGAGGACATTGTTCTTTTAGTAGACTCCTCCTCATTCCACTTTCCTATTGTTCCCTTTTTGAAACATTTGTAAGACCCAGAACCAAACCACTTTTTGCTTGGAAAACTCCCTTTTTTACAGAATTGTTAACTTTTTTGTTGAATATTACGCAGCAATATACTATGCAAGAATTTCTGATCAAAAGACCTCTACACCTCCTCCACTAGATCAGTCCTCTCTTTCTGTGGTCACAAGAATCAATGACCCAACCTGTTCAAAAACTATCTCAGAGAAATCACCCGATGTGGCTGACACGACCGATGTTCACATGATATAAGCTAAGCAATGAATGATATCCATGATATCGTTCCACATAATTCATTCATATTGATCGCGTCAGCCATAGCTGCTCAGACATTGGGAGCAGCGGGCCGCCTGCAAAAATTCGCCAGTTGCTCAACGGCTGGGGGGGACAGCGCTTGGCATTTAGCTGGCCAACTGGCAATCAATACGAGGCCAACGGTTGCGGCATACACTCGCCATGCCATTTAATATATGTCTTGTATCGGGGCGCCGGACGGCTGGCGAATCTGTACCAGTTGCCTAAGACCTCTTTTCATAGTTATTATTGCCGTCCGACGTGCTGGATGAGTCGTTATCCAAAATGTGATAAGCTAAGATAGAGGAATAAGATGGATGGGTAGGGTCCTATAGAATGTGTTCCACACTTTCCGATAGTAACGCGGAGTCGATCCGACGTCGGTCGGCCAACTATGAATGAGGCTTAACAGCTGGGTGATAACACTCAAAAGTACCCAAAGTTTTATGAACGCAGCTTCCAAAGGCAAACAGGCGCTACATAGGGTGGGGTCCAGGGGGTTGAAAATTATTTTTCTCGTTAAGCGTTAATCAGTTTAATTTTCCGGAAAAAACCGCGTAACCCTGTTAATGTGTTGTAACACGTTAATTTTGCATTTCGTTAAACCTTTAAAAAGAAAAAAAAAAAAACATTACCACGTCAAAAATCAATACATTATCAGATCTCCCATATCCAATCAATTGCCATACAGGGTTCGGCACGGGATAAGGGACCCCACAAGGGGTCTGAAGCTCCAGAGCGGATGAAGGGGGCTCCGGAGATTCCTGACCTCATGCGGAGGAAGACCCATTAGAGAAATGTGCATGCGAGTAGAAAAGCCTCCCGGAGCAGTTTTTCGCATGGAATTCAACATATGCCACTGCAATTTGACTGAAATGCTATTTAGAACTGAATTGAGAGTGAAGGTGTTCAATTAGGAAGCTTAGGGTGAAGTCTCATAGTGAGCAGGCGTTCCCAAAATGATAGAAGAAGACATATGATCATCCCTCAATGTAAAGTGTCTGAGAGATCATTTCTGCGATTTCTATGAGTCCAGAAGATTTGATGTATTTGAGGTTGGGCGTGGTCGATTTACCCTGTAGAAAAACTTTTGCTCGTTCGAGATTGAGGCCGAGCACTTTTTTTACAATATCAGGCTAACACCTCTCTCAGGTGTGTGGTCCCGCCAGGGAAGTCTGCGGAAATTTTGAAAACTGGGAGTCACGAGATTTGTGTATCAGAGTCCAGCGTGGTCGATTTACTCTATAATGAGTTTCAGCGTCTCAAACGAACAACCGAATAGCGCTACACTGACAGAGAAAGATGACGAAAAAAACATCCAAGTTTAAGAAATCTAAACTAGGGTTTTCAAAAAGCGCAGTAAACACACCTCACGTTTGAAAGCCTGCGGCACCTCTGGAGTGTGCCCTTCGCAAGAAAGTTTTCCTGGTGTGGGTTCTGGCTTCCATTTTTCGCGTTTTCTAAGTACTTTATTAGATGTGAACCCACAGTGCATTTTAGAGAAGAACCCACAACAGGTTAATGTTCTTCAAAGGCACTCTTTCAGGTTTTGCGGGGAAGGTTGCAAACGGTCGAGTATAAAGTCCACTTTCCCAATGTCCAGACCTTTCCAGATAACTCTTTTGCTTCACTTCACTTATGACCTTTTAGAAATATAACTTTTTTTTTCAACAACTTGCACGTTTTTTTCTTCGTTGACGAAAAACAGTGTTGCGCCCCTTCAGCGTCTGTATCTCAGACGGTGAAATTTGGTATGTAGCGTAAAATAAACCACGCTTGACTCAAATATCCCACTCCACGTAGACTCTCAGATGTTTTAAAAAATTGTCGACCGGCGGACCACACTCGCAAACATCCGCATTTTTCCCATAGCACTGGCATCACCATTTCAAAACGAAAAAGAAATGAATTTTACTGCAATCAAACACTAGAGGTAAACCTGCTAGATAAAACACTGTTTGAACACACATCAGCTCAAGGTGGAGATGAGTGGGTAGGGTGCGCAGCTATGTGGGATGGGGGGGGGCACTAAGCGCGATGGACTTGCTACGTCCATTTCACTTAATGCCGCAATATGGGCGTGGGCCAAGTGCGATTTAACAGTGCCCCCTATCCCAAAAATAGCTTTCCTAGAGCAAAACACGGTCAAAACGTGACCTATTCCTGCACGCTCCTGGGAGGAGGGATTCTTGAGCCAGGAAATTGGCATTGGAGTGGGGTCTGATCAAAACTGGCAATGGACTCGCACCTTCGTGCAGTACCCTAGTGTTATAATTCTACAAAAATTAACGAACTAAATTAACGTGATTTCAAGACTTTTCGTCAAGCGTTAATCGTTTATATTCGAGAAAAGACCGCGTCAATCCGTTAATGCGTTAACACAGTTAACGTTATAACGCTTTATACAGCCCTGGTGGGGTCTATGAAGAAATCGATAGCTGGGAAATATTTACACAAGTATTAAGCGAAATTTGAAATAGGGAGTTTCGAGGTTATACAACGTGCGGAAAACCACAATTCACAGACTCCAAGTGATCAATTTCATTCTTTTAACCGGTTAAAAACTGTCTTTGAAGACTCCATTTTTAGGTGTATTTGATACAATCGATTGTGTCACACCTAATTTCTTAATAGTGAATTTAGGTGTGATATAATCGATTGTAGTATCACCTACACAAAATGGGTCTTTAAAGACAGTTTTCAACCGGTTAAAAGAATGAGAGAATTGATTATTTGGAGTCCGTGACTAAGTTTTCCGCACGTTGCTAACAACGCCAGAAAACTCCCTAATTCAAACTTCTGTTAAATACTGTGCGTCATTTCACAGCTATCTGATTTTTCTCTACTATGGACCACGCCTTGCCACCCTATGCCTGTAGCGTTTCTGTTCGCGGCTTGAAGCTGCGTACATGGAAATTTTGAGTGCAGTGCGTTTTTCTGAAACCGGGCAGCCAATGGTGTATTATACGCATTATGGTTTTTTTTTTTTTCCTTTGTTAGGCTGAAATGGAAGCGCTTCACTCAGAGCAAAAATGCGGGACTTATCGCTTGAGCAAAAAAGAGCGTGGAGTGATCAGAACTCGAGACCGCCGCGCTGGAACCGACCTCGACAATAAATCAAATTACGACTGACCGCGAACAATTTTATGAACTGGGCGGAATATCGGGCGGTACAACCGCTTCGCGATCCGGTTGACCGCGCTTTTGCAACTTTGCAAAGCGGGCAGAAAACCGCGCAACTTTAGGACTGACCGCGCTCAGACGTGAGGGAAAATGTTTGGTGTACACAGGCCGAGAACCCGTCAACTTCACGCCTGATTTTGAAATATTTTTGCTGCCGTGCTTGAGTTTTTTGTTTTACTGATGTTTTTGCTTGTTTTTCTTCTTCGCCGCGTCATCCTTCTGTGTTCCCGTGTTATTTCCTATGGTTCTACTTGTATTTCTTATTGACTGCATTGTTTTAGTAGTATTAATAGTGAATATGACAATGCTGTGTATTGGAAACGACTAAGGGTGTTGAGCGCATGATTGTTGGTCGTGGGCGCATTTGTGTTGTGTGCGAGGATTCGGGCAAATGAATAGAATTGTGGAAAGTGCTACTACGAGGCGTGCATTTCTTGGGTGTGAAGTGATGGAGACATGAGGCTTCGGTAGGAGTGCGCACAATCATGAAAAAGTGCATAGGAGATCTCGAAAAGAGGTGCGGATCGTTGTTGGACATGTGTAAGGATTGCGAAGACGTGTTCAGAGTTTTGGAAAGTGGGCGGGACCTAGGGAGGAGTGCGCACAATCGCGAAAAAGATATTTTTGATTCGAAAAAAGGTCGAGATCGTTGTTAGACGTGTGTAAGGGCTTCGAACACGTGTTTGTGCGCACAACGGAGGTAACATGCTCTCGAAATTCTAGAAGTGTAGGGATTGGCGCTTGAGGTGTGTAGGGGAAACCTTCTGAGCTGGGAAATTTCTGAAATTTCTATGATCCCCTTCCCGAATTGGGGAATTCCTTCTCTCGGGCCAAAAAAATACAACGCCTCCCCACCCACAGTGTTGAGCAGGGTTGCGAATTGACGCAACGAGGGTTTTACCCGTGATTTCTACACGAAATCATTATACGTCGCGCTCTTAAGTGTTTAAACGAAAGTATCATAATTGCGCTACTCAAGTTTGCCAAAATTATATATTTTTTGTAAACCGTTGTGTAATTTTCGCATATCAGTCCATGTTGTCCGCAAAAATTCGAGAACAGGTTTCTCCGTGAATTGTGTGTTCAAATGAAGTATAGTTAGGTCCGTGGCTTGTTTTCTCAAGTAAAAAAATTCAAATCTCATCCACGGCTGGCGCGTGAGGTTTGAACCTCACCGGCGGCTGGCGGTATGGTAAGGTGATCAACTGCGCTGTTCTCTCGACCTGAATCAGCACTGCAATTTTCTATTATCACGTCCCGCACGCTCATCAGAAGCCAGATGCACTTTTCTCTCACGACGTCCCGGTGACGTCATCAGAAGCCAGACGCACTCTTTCACGACGTCCCCGATGACGTCATCAGAAGCCAGATGCACCTTTCACGACGTCCCGGTGAGCGTCATCAGAAAGCCAGATGTAATTTTCTACGACGTCCCGGTGACGTCATCAGAAGCCCGAAGCACTTTTCACGACGTCCCGATGACGTCATCAGAAGCCCGGAAGCACTTTCACGATGTCCACAATGACGTCGTCAGAAACCCGAAGCACTTTTCACGACGTCCCGATGACGCCATCAGAAGCCCGAATCACTTTTCACGACGTCCTGATGACGCGTCATCAGAAGCCCGAAGCAATTTTCACGACGTCCCGATGACGTCATCAGAATACAAGCGCGCCGAAGTTATGACGTCTTCAAGTGACACTTTTCGACGTCCTGATGACGTCATAAGAAGCCTGAAGCACTTTCACAGACGTCCCGATGACGTCACCGGTAGCCCGAATGGCTTACTTTTCACGACGTCCCGATGACGTCATCAGAAGCCCGGAAGCGTACTTCTTCAAGACGTCCTGATTACGCTCATCAGAAGCCCGAAGCACTTTTTCACGACGTCCCGATGACGTCAACAGAAGCCTGAATCACTTTTCACGACGTCCCGATGACGTCATCAGAAGCCCGGAAGCTTACTTTTCACGACGTCCTGATGACGTCATCAGAAGCCCGAAGCACTTTTCACGACGTCCCGGATGACGTCATCAGGAAAGCGGCTTCGACGTCGATGACGTCATCAAACGAAGCACTTTTCACGACGCCCCGATGACGTCATCAGAAGCCCGAGGCATTTTTCACGACGTCCCGATTACGCTACCAGAAAGCCTGAAGCATTTTTCACGACGTCCCGATGGACGTCATCAGAAGCCCGGAATCACTTTCACGACGTCCCGATGACGTCATCAGAAGCCCGAAGCATCTTTCACGACGTCCCGATGACGTCATCAGAAACTCGAAGCACTTTCACGACGTCCCGGTGACGTCATCAATAGCCAGACGCATTTTCTCACGACGTCCTGATGACGTCATCAGAAGCCAGATGCACTTTTCACGACGTCCCGGCGACTTCATCAGAAGCCAGATGCACTTTTCACGACGTCCCGATGACGTCATCAAGCCAGATCGCACCGACGTCGATGACGTAATCGATGGCTTACTCTTTCACGACGTCCCAATGACGTCATCAGAAACCCGAAGCACTTTTCACGACGTCCCGATGACGTCATCAGAAGCCCGAACCACTTTTCAAGACGTCCCGATGACGTCATCAGGAGCACGAAGCATTTTTCACGACGTCCCGATGACGTCATCAGAAGCCCGAAGCACTTTTCACGACGTCCCGATGACGTCATCAGAAGCCCGAAGCACTTTTCATGACGTCCCGATGACGTCATAAGAAGCCCGAAGCACTTTTCACGACGTCCCGATGACGTCATCAGAAGCCCGAATCACTTTTCACGACGTCCCGATGACGTCATCAGAAGCCCGAAGCACTTTTCACGACGTCCCGATGACGTCATCAGAAACTCGAAGCACTTTTCACGACGTCCCGGTGACGTCATCAGAAGCCAGACGCACTTTTCACGACGTCCCGATGACGTCATCAGAAGCCAGATGCACTTTTCACGACGTCCCGGTGACTTCATCAGAAGCCAGATGATTTTTTCACGACGTCCCGGTGACGTCATCAGAAGCCAGACGCACTTTTCACGACGTCCCAATGACGTCATCAGAAACCCGAAGCACTTTTCACGACGTCCCGATGACGTCATCAGAAGCCCGAACCACTTTTCAAGACGTCCCGATGACGTCATCAGGAGCACGAA